>JACXGM010020179.1:0-17965 GCA_016801145.1 Umbra pygmaea | reverse complement strand
GGTACAGTATGTATTTTTGGTCATGTTCCTCAGCGGTACAGTATGTATTTTTGGTCATGTTCCTCAGTGACAATGTGTTCTTGGGAATAGTCTTGCAGGGTTGTTCCAGCAGGGACACTAAGTTGTTTTGAACAGGTGCCTCCCGGCTCTCTAAACTGTCTTTGTGTTTGCCTTGTATGTCTCCTGTCCTGCTGTCTCTTGTTCTCCACCTTTAAGTACAGCTATCTGTTTTGAAACGGACTAGTTTATTGTTTTAGTGCCTTACTCTGTCTTTGTCTAGGATCACTTTATTATGCTGTCAGATAATGTAGTGTTGTGTCTGCTATTGATATAGAGCTTATTGAAAGAGCATGTTGTTGAAAATACAACAGTCCTTCATAATGGCGATGCAGCAGTGTGTGTGGACACAGGGAGGGAGGCCTAAGACCTGCGTCTACCAGACGCCTAAGGCTGATAAAGGCACCTGAAGACCCCCGACTACACGTCCACACCATCCTCCACATCATCAGGAAAGCCCTCAACAATAGAGACTGATACGGCAGAGATTTGGGGTCACCAGGTTAAGGGGATTCGGTCATCTCCATTTCCAGGTTCAGTTTTGAAAACGTGCTAATCTCTCCCCCAGCCCCCAACATTCCTCCGATGGGCCGCCTGGCCCCAGCCTAGGTGAGGTCTGGCTCAGCCTGGCGGTACTGCTACTCACCCAGGGAATGAGTAGCTGCTGGTGCCAGGCTGATATGAAAGACACCATGTCCCCCTGTCCAGGCTGTACCCTGACAGCCACTGGCATGGAGGACCACAGGAGGTGTTGACAAAAAGGGTCCTTCTGGCTCTCCATATTTCATCTCTGCCGTTAAGCTTCCCTGATGTGTTTTTGTTTGTTTCTGTTTCCTCAATGTGCGTTTTCGTATTACACTATAGGAAATGTGATATAACCTCTTGGAATTCTATTCTGTTTACTGAATCGTATCCTAAAGTCCTGTTGTTATCTTTTGTACACACATTTATTTGATACAGCCCCTTGCCACCGCAGCACGTTCTAATATCAAAGACTGCAGTGCAGAGCATAATTGAAAATGGCTACCGTAGAGAAAGGTCTTTCTCTGTGTCGACTACAGAGAGGCAGAGAAGACCCTTTCCCCTCTCGCTTCTTGGATCTATTTAAATAATTGAGGAGTAAACTGACGTATTAGTCACCTTTATAGTAGCCACCGGGCTCTCTCCGGGTTCTCTGCATTTCTCCCATACGAGAGCGTGCCACTGGGCATGAGATGGTATCTCGTTTGCTTTGAGGGGCTCATGAAAGGTGGTGGGGAAGGGATGGGGGAGGATGGCAGAAAGTGTTTTGCCAATCAGACAGACCACGCTTCCTCCCCCCGGTTCTAATTTTGTTCCACGTTAAACAGATCGGCCTCGTTTTAGGACACAGAAAGGCATTTTCATAACTCGGTGTCTCTCTGCTTGCTCTGGGTGCCTCCTCATCTCTTTCACTCCATGTCGTTATCAGAGGCCTGGCCAAAAAGTTCCATTCAAACCATCAAGTCCCTTCAGCTGACTGTATCTGAATAATACTACTGGACCTAGGTGAGTGTGCAGAAATAGAAATTTCTATAGTGGAAAAACCTCTACCAAAGTTAGGTCCAGGGTGCATATCAAGAGTATGTGGATGTACTGTAGTCACGTATGACGTTTGTACACACGACTCCAACATGGACAAGGAATGGGCTCAGCTTGATGGTCAACAGATAGTGGACAGGTTGAAGTTGACTGTTGTTATTTGACGCCACACACTAGTCAGTCAGGCGTAACAGCTTCGCGCGTAAGCCTCGATTCACATATGATTGGTCACATAATTCACAGTCTCAGGGGGGTATTCCAACACTGACAGACAGACAAGCTAATCTAAAATCCCCCCAATTTACAAATGGAAATCCCACTATCCAATTGAGCTAATAGAGGGAACTGAATGGGATACTAACATGTGCTGTAATACTGTGTAAAAAGCCTGAAATGTTGTGTTGGTGTTTGAGCCTGTGTGACTGGGTGTTTGACTGCAGTGATTACCGAGGCCTGCGGGCCTGGCGTCGGCACCGTGGCTGGGAAAGGGTGCTTCTCTGGGCTAGCTGATATGCCTGTCTAGCTCTGCTGATGGAGCCCTGGTACCGGGACTAGAGGTGCTGGAGTTAGAGTACACCCTGTCCTGGGTTTCCTCTCTGTCTGTCTGTGCTACTGAACTGCTCGCAGATGTTCACAAACAAGGGAGGATTAAAGCAAAACGAATCTAAACAGAATAAAGGGAATTAGAACGATGTGTGTCGGTGGGCTGGTTCAGAGTGATAAACATAATGACGCTGTTTGGATGTGTGTTTCGGCTCGCTTGTGCGCGTGCGCGTTTGCGCGCGTGTGTTCCAGTCAGTGTGTAGGGGATTATCGGCAGCTAGGTGCGCGTGGTGTGTATGACTGGGTGACTGCTTCTGGGTGTCTGTGTGTGTGTTTGCCTATCCGTCTATGTTTTTGTAATTATGTGTGTGCATATTTACTCTGTCTTCACTTGTGTATGTGACAAATGTGTTACTGCATATTGCCTCACCAAACAGCAGTCTGTGCCCTCTGCTTGCGACGATTTCTGTCTCTCCTCTGGCTGTCAGTGTTTGTCAGGATCATATTTTCTTTTTCTTTATCATAGTGTACGTCTGTGTACAGCTGGTAATCCCAGAAAGACACCACTGTGTTGTTTACTTGAAGGGAGTTCATGTGTAACCTTTCTACGTGGTTTAGACTGGTCTCTTTGTGCACTGACCATAAACACACAACCTTTTGTTTTCTATGCTGGTGTTCATTAGTTAAGGACTTGTTTTCTTGCTCTAGTTTCTACAGCACGCCCAGTGACTTGAGGAGCTGAGATACTGGGGGCTCTGATCAGCAGTCCAGCGGTTCCCTGTGGTGGGGCGCTGGGATTAGGGTTAAACCCTGCCCTGGCAGATGGCACCAGGACCACATCACCCCCACCCTACATGCACCTCAGGGCAAGGCTGCGTCGTGCTAGCCCTGCATGGGGTCCAGACCGCCGGACACTGGCTAGATGGAAACCCCTGGAGAAGCTTGAAAAGTCTGGTTCTTCTGAACACCAGGAGATTATAGTGATATTAGGTTATAAGGTTGTTTGTAATATTAAAATTGATATGTCTTTCTGACCCAATTGCTGGCCCTGGTACCTTAGGGCTGTTATAACTAAACCAAGAGAGGCCACACAGTGTTTCCAATGTGAGGCAGATGAGCTGAGTTAGGTTACCATGAAGAGGAGCCGAGCAGATTCTACTGACAAATACATTAAAATAACAAGAAAAAAAGATGGCGTTAACATGTTAGCTGTAGATGTCTGATAAATGCCAGACAGATCTGAAAAAAATGAATAGTCTGATTTTAACAGGAAGCGGTATTGATATCTGATGTTTCGTTAAGGAGATAATAGGCTGAATGTCTGCCCAGCTCCACTTTGCTCCACAAGGCTTCCATTTCCAGAGAACGCTGCTTACTCATGCTTTGAGAGAGAATATTACAGCCTGACGTTTCCATATACAGTTGGACTCTGATGTTCTTCTAAATTACAACACTCCTACCTTACCTGCATTCAATACTGGAGGGGAAAATGTGACAGCAGGAGGAAGCTGAGGTGAGCTGTTCAAAGAGTCCAATAGTGGCCAGTTCAGTGGCTGGTCAGCAGCTTCTCTAGAGAGTGTTGTTTACTGATATGATGGAGGTCATGCTGTGTTGGTTTTATCTTTCTGTCCTGGTTATATAAGCTGGAAGCAACACTTCAGGGACTGGGTTTGTTTAAGGTTTATGTGTGGTTGAAAATGCTGGCTCAGGTGTGTTAAGGAATTGAAGGGCCTCGGCTCATCTCTGCTGAAGTAATTGAGGATAGGTATTGTATACACACCTTTTCCATGCCAGTTTATACTGTAATACTTAGTTGAAAAAGTGAAATAATACATTTAGAAATTGGTGTTAAACCAGTTAAACTGGGGGTTGAATTAAAGTCCCAACCTGGGTCTGTTATCAACTGTCTCTCAAGTAGGGAACTTTAGGAAATAGTCTGTACTGGAAAGCAGATTACAAGACAAGTGTACAAACAAAAGATTACAGGCTGTGAACAGTGTAATGCCCTTTCAGCAAACAGTGCTCAGAAACAATGTCTTCCTCTCCCAAAGCTAAATATGGATTCCTCCCTAATATTCGCCCCTGCTGGCCAGCCACATGTTCCTCCAGGAGCCGTGAGTCAGCAGCACCTCAGTCATGATAGAGTTCCACGACACTGCCCTGTCGCCTCCACTGGTATTAGTTAAGCTTTGGAGTTCAAGTGACTATGCGGTTTAGATGAGGATTTACAAAAAAAAGGGAAGAATGAGTGTCTGTCTGTTGTTCTTGAAAAGCTGTGTTTATCCAGGATTAGAGACACCAACATGTTAATAATTGTTTCTCACAGAACTGCAAAGAAGTACTTTCCTGTAATCCCCTAATCAGGCATTACACCTCTGAGCAAAGCCACAACGCAGGCGCGCGCTCGCTGTGACGCAACACACTGTATTCTACACCCCGCATTTGAAATTACACCACACCCACACTATAACAGCATTTCTTTTGCTTGAGGCGTCTCACTTTCTACCTATCATAACTTACAAAATCACAGAGAGGTGGGTGGTATTTTACAAATGACATGTTTACGTTTAAGGTTAGGCATCATAGTACTAAGGGTTAAGGTTAGGTCCAAGGTTTGTGATAAGGTTTAATAAATAACGGTTAAGGTTAGGCAAAAAAAATTACCAAGGTCTGACACGGGGATCAAACTCAAGTAATCTGAGGGAAGGTCAGGGATTATTACGCCATGCTGCCGCCTATGCCCCCCCAGCACCTCCCTACCAATAAAGCACCCTATTTAAACCTAGTCGACATCACTCACCATTTTCTTATGTAACTAAAAGTGACACATCATATCAATTCAGATATCCCTGATTTTGAACCAGTGCTTTATGTCTGACCTCTGAGGCCAGGCTAAGTGGTCACATGGGTGTTAGACATTATTGTCTCAAAGGGCCACACACTGATAGAGACAGGCCATAATGAATAAGGGGATTCACTGGAACCACAGGGCATGTCCAGTGAGGTGTTGACTGAACTGCTCCCAGGTGCCAATGTCAGACCTGCTAATTCTGGTGTTCTCTGGTGAATGCTAATCAAGCTGTATGGTGCTGGGCTATGAGCACAGGTCCCACTAAAGGATCTCAGGCCCTAATGGGTTTGACTTGCTGTTGCCTCTCCAGTGCGCCTGTTGTCTCTAATTTGCACCAAAACAGGTGACATTGATTCACAATCGCTTATGCTTCCAAATTGGACATGCTGATAATACCGAAGTTTAATTGCCTTTGTGTTACACTGTGATGACTGCAGTGTATATACAGTATATCAAAGCTTACATTTTCAGTGTTAGGGCAAAGATGTCACCTTAAGGCCTGAATCTACCTCTGCTACAGCTTAGTTGGCGTCGTTTTTAGAGACAAAGAAGCTAATTTTATGCTTTTTTATCAGAGGTGACGAGGTCACCAAAAACACCATCTCTCTGTGTCTTCATTGTGTTGGGAGGCGCAAGGTCAGACATAAGGCCACTTATAAGCAAGCAATGAATGCTGGGAGAATGACAGGGCCAAGGCCCATCTCAGTGTGCGGTGTGTAGCACCTCATGCCCCTGGCCTGACCAGGTCAGAGGGCAGACAGGATGGGTTAGCAAAGCCCTGGTAAATAGCAGATTTATTCCACAAAGCATGGTAAGCCATGGACTAAAGACGGTGGTTGGTCAAATGAATAATTTACTTTGCTGGGAAATTACCTTTGCTATTGGATGTACTGTATAGCTCTGTATATTTAAGTTCATAGAAAGAAATGATAGGTGTTGGCTATTGTGTAGGCTAAAACATCCAGAACATGTTACCAGTTTGATCAATTTAGCATAGCTCTTTTCGTGTCAGATGTTTGTCTCGCGTCCTTTTTTTACATGCTTACTTTACTGACTTGTTTATAAACATGCTTTCCACGAAATGCGAAATCAATCGAACACTACCCATTCTCCGATAGATTGTTTCAATATTAATTCCATTTTGTGTTTTTTTACCCTCCTTTTGCTTTCCAGTTTTGCACCATTATGTTCTGAATCATGTTTATTGTTTGTTGTTCCATGGCCTAAGGGACTGGCTGGAGAGTGTGTGGAGTAGATCCATGGGGATTAACCTGGGGAATTTAATTAGTGGAGCTGTCGTCCCTGCCCTAACATTTCAATCTCCCTCCCCCTGGCTGGCTGGGGCTTGGCCTATGATGGCCAGGTTCAGTGGTGTGGAGGGGGGGGCAGAGGCAGGACGCACGTTTCACAAACAGATTAGTCCTTCATCCCTGAGTGGCCCCGATGGAGGGTTGTGATGGAGAAGTGTGTGTGTGTGTGTCTGTGTGTGTGTGGTGTGTGGTGTGTGTGTGTGGGGGGGGTGATAATGAAGATGTACAGGTGGTGTAGTTCTCTGGTGGTTAGGGTGGTGGCTGCCTGCCTGTGTGGCTGGACTCTCAGTGGCCTGGCTACAGCCATCCCAGGGGTGGTGGTGTTGTCCCTGGCGAGGGGGTGGGGTGCAGTAGACATTGTGAGCTTGGGGTAATCGCTACTCAATCTGAAGCCTGCACTATTGCATTGTAATCCTGATGCTAAGCTTCCCATTAACCCATCTGGGACCCCATCAAACCTCCCCCTACACACACAGCACTAACACTCTGACCAGGGCTGCGGTGCCTGACGTGTGCCTGGCTGTCCTTACAACACCTGCTGGGGGCATGTCCAGCCACATCTTATTAAGGTCCTGCTGTAGGAATGTCCCCACCCAGAAGCCTCCACCCCTGCCCAGTCCCCTGACCCGCTCTCCTCACTGCTGATCCCCTGTTTACATTCTACACACGTCAGGCTCTGGGGACTGGGACTGCTGGTCTCCTATGGGACCGATGGGAATACAAGTCAAACACGATATCTCCGGCTTGTTCCACCCATTGTTTCATTAAGTCAGGCTGGCCAGAGTGAAACACCTGACCTTGACCACATATCAATGTCGCAACAATTATCATCTATTCAGTTCATTAAATCATCAATTCAGTTGATCAGATAATCATTTGAGTCAATCAAATCATTTTGAAAGAGCACATCCTGTCATATAGCAAATATTCAATTTCAGTTTAATATAGTTAAATGTTCCAGTGCCAGTAGAGTTCGGGGGGTATACCAGATTGTGTGATTATGATTAGGTTAAAGTTAATTTATTACAGATGTCCCCAGCAGCAAATCACACTGAATCTCACTGCTGTCTTACCTTTGAAGATACAGTAAGCAGGTTTGGGCCTGGTCAGAATCGAGACCAGTTGCTGATGAAATTGATGTTGGAGGGCCAGGAAGGGCTCGTTCATCTGACCTACAAATCAAATTCCAAAGCACCAGGGCAGTGAAGGGACATTGCCTTGCATAATTCTGTGTTTTGCATTAGATGTTATACAGGTGTTCTGACTAGTACAAAAAATCCCATGGCTCCATTATAAGACTTGGGGTGTTAATCCTGGCATCGTCATTGCAACCTAATTATCCCCGTCTTCCAATTGGCCTATTGATGCCCTTTCGTACCTGCAAAAAAAAGGCACTACATAAATGCAGTCGATACCATACAGGTACTAATTATAAGAGCGTTAGATAAATGACTGTAATGAAAAACGCAAGCGATGTGGAACACTAGGCCTTTTTTTGTTCACTTCATCTAACCCTTGCAGCCGCCTTCGAATTTCTTCTCCCCAGTGTGACCCCCCTTGCCCCCTCCCCTGGTCAGGGTGCCACTAATTAAGGAGCCTTAAAGCTATGGCCGGCACTCATTAGCAAACTGTGCAATCTGTCAATGGAGGAGGGGCTGAAACTCCACAGCTGATTCATCAGTTTGACGACCTGCTGTCTCTTGTGGCAAACACTTTGGTACTGTCCATACGCTCATCAAGAACAGCCATTGTCTGTTTTTGTTGTATAATTTTTCTCCTGTCCGTATTAAAAACATGTTTATTCTGATCGAAACTAATATAATACTGGAACAAAACTGGAGCATTTGTTGATAGATTAAGTTTTATTTCATTGTCCTCTATTGTTCTTTATTCACTGGCTATTAGTATACTTTACAGATGTCTAATGCACGGTTAATCATAGCTACGTGTTGTTGTTGTATCATTCATGTGAGTACTGTTTTTCAGCTCTTGTCAGTGGTCTTTGTTGTCACTATTGTTTTTGTCATTAACCCCCCCTCCCTCTGTGCTTCAGCTGTCCTCCACTTGCCGCTATTCTTTCATTTTCATGGAAAACAACAAATCAAAACAAACGGCTTGTTGTTAATGAAAGTAGGCCAAACCACGGCTGACAAAACAGGAGGTCTGGTTGTAGGTCTGGCGGTGTAACTGTACCAAAGAGGACAGGCGGTGGTTCGTCAGTTACACATCATTCATGACACCAATACACTTGCCCCGCCTGGTAAAGGAGGTAATATAATCTACACTGGCCACTACGTCATCACACACGTTAACTGATTTATTACTACTAAGTCTTTTATAGGTCGCATAATCCACAAACAAACCTCCCATACAACATACACAATGTTTAGGTTATAGCAGCAAGAATGGGAATGCCAAGTACAAAAGAAGAAAAGCATTAGCCTGTTATCATGTTCATAATGATGACTGGCACATCTGACACACTGCCTCATGTCTCACTTCGAGTAAGGGTTGTCACAACCAAGACGCTCATGAATTTAGTGACCTCTATATGCTACTGACACAACCCCAACCTGTAACAGCTTGTTTCCTCTACTCACCTTGGAGTTAATTGGCTACTGGTAGATCTACCGAATCATCTGTTTCATTCTTCACTTGACCAACTAGCCATTTCTTTGAGTGATGAAATCATTATCCCTTCTGCCCAGAAGCAGCATTTATGTAGTGCAGATAGACTCCATTCTTTGATGAACACCTCTGTGGTAGCCACAGGCTAAGACTTTGTACAGAAGTTCTTGAGGGGCTGACTATCATTACACTGACTGTGTAATGTGAGACAGTGAACAGGTTCAACTAGGGAGTGCTGCGAGGGGTCACAAATAAACCGAATGTCTTTTAACTTGTTGTTTTTTGGTTCAGTGGTTTCCACTGATGATTCTGTACCAATAAAGAGATGATGTTTGTCTACTTAATACTCTACACTTCATTAACAGTAAAGAGAATAAAAAATACTGGAGAACTGCACTGTTAAATAGCGTTAATGGACAGTAGTGTTTGTCAACATCATTGCTGACTTACATACTATGAATGGGCAACGTCAGAGTCCACAATGCATTTGTGTTAGACCTCGTTTACCCATAATGGATACAATTGTTTTAAGCCCTTTCGCTGTTGTACGAACCCCCTCCATGGCATAGTATCTCAGTGACACACACAGCAGATGCACCCTGATGCTCACACACCCAAACGGGCACATGATTCAGGAGCCTGCCGCCACGGTCCTGCCAGCCTTGTGGCATTGTGTTCCCCCTGGGCAGGCAGCCTGCCCCCCTGGGCCTGCCTAAGTACCCCTTTGTCTGTGGTGGGATAATGACCGGTGGCCAAGCCGCTGGTATGGCACGCGTGCGGCCGCTCGGGTCTCATTGGTGGCCCAAACAGGTGGATTGGAGAGGAGGGGGAAGGGAAGAAGCTGCATCTGTCCCCATACCAAACGACTCCCTTGTAGCCCCGTCCATCTGGTCTCTGGGGACAGGAAGGCAGAGCAGATGCTAGCAGGTGGTGGGGGAACGGATGCTAAAGGAGTCTGATCACCGGGATGGAATATGTCAGAGAACTGTCAAGTCTACTCGTCAGGTTTGACTGTCAGTAACATGCCCCTTGGATCAGATTTTTACTTCACCCTTGCTTGGTCTGGAGTGAGATTATATGTTGGCTCATCTGAGCTCATCAGTTTCTGTTGCTTGCTCCTATTTGCAGAAAGCATCACCAATTCAATATTATGACAGTTTTGTGTTGGTTGGCTACACTTCTAAGTGTAATCACTGGCAGATATGTATTTTGTACTTGGAATAAATTGTGCTGTTATTTAGAATTCACTGAGTAAAAAATGGCAAATAATGTCAAGATTTTGATTAACTGATGAGTGTCATTGTTGCTGTCAAGTGAAAATCATGCCGTTAACAGACACTTTTCAAATTGAAAGGTATCCCCATTAATTAACATACTATTGTGAAACTTCAAAAGATCTTCATGAGATTGTGGTTATGATGTTTAATATAACCATATTTTCTATATATTCTGCTTTAACTATACATGAAATAATAATTCAGGTTTTTGAATGGTTTTAGATGGTTATTGCATTCAGAATTGATTTAGTAAATGTATAATTGCAACAAAAAAAACTATTTTCAGATGTGTCTTTATTAGGAATACCTCATTCAGTTAGTTACATTTATTGCTTGGGTCTGGATAAACCTACCAGAACTGAGCCCCTGTGAATGTTCTGGTAGTGTTTGGTTATGTTCTGTTGTGGTGTGGACATTGCAGTGGCCAATAGCTGGTTATGGTCTGTTGTGGTGTGGACATTGCAGTGGCCAATGGCTGGTGTTACGTTCTCCTCCCCAGGAGGGAATGGGGTTGTCAAACCTGGTCAAAAAAGGAGGTATGGGGTCATAGGTGCAAGTAAGGACACAGAGAGCAGTATACTGTTGAACTAGGATTTTATTTTAGCCACGGTAAAACTGAGAGAGAAGAAGAACTGGTGGTACCAAATCAAAGAAAATAAAAAAAATTCCCCCACCCCCTTTCCTGTCCTATCTCCCACACACAAAAACATCTAACTGGCACATGGTCAAGACGCAATACCCAAACACACAGTAGGTGGCCCAACCAGGTGTAACTAGTGTGCCTAGACAGGGGAGTTATCCTACGGGCAAAAATGTAGACTCCGGAGCCAGGCTAAACTACTCCTCACTCCCTGAGAAAAAAAGGAAACAAAGGATTCATATTCAAATATACACTCACGAAAACAGGTAAGCAATTAGGCCTATATTAAAGACAATATCACACACTACCAGTAGCAGAGCGGCAATCGGGAAAGTCAGGACTTTTCCCAGTGGGCCGATAGTGTTTGGAGGACACGAGGGCTGGTCTGATGATAGCAAGTTATTAGCAACACCATCCGGCGTCCTGGTGTGCGGCCGCTGCCCGCTGTTCAAACTGTGCAGCCTCTGCTAAACCCGTACACCGGGCCGCAGCAGCTTCTTATTTCAATACAAACACAGGCTAATCAGAAAGCACTAACAAATTGCAGGTCACAACCATGTCTAGGATTTTCAGAAATATAGGGGGATCAGTGAGCAGCCTTTCCCCAAATGGCATTGCCCTGGTCGGCCTTGGAGGTCTATCAGTAACGATAACAGACAGTGTGTGTGTGATTTAAATATCCTTGAAGCCTATAGAAATTCTTGTGTTTTGGAATCACTCAATCCCCAAAAAATGACACAACATAATTGCATCATGTCTGATTAAAGTTTTTCTTGATTCCTTTGACCTGCTTAAAGAAACTGGGATCCATTCATCATTACTGAAGACACCTCTTTCAAATGTGTTAACCCTTTCTCATTGGATTGACACATTTTCCCCACCCTTTTGCAGAACAGTTAACACGGATGTCATTCAAGCAGTACAAACTCCATTGTTATAGCTATGGTAACCAAACAGAAACCATCTGTTCCTAACTATTAGAAACCATCTACATCAGTATGTAGTCACTGAAGCACCTGTTTGACACTCCTTCACACAAATCCTCAATAAACAATCAGTCTGCAGGCCTTAAAAAGTTCTGCATCTGTGTTGTTCTCTGCCAACATGGATGGAAGAGGTCTAAGGCAGATGGGAGTGAGAGGAAGAGGGGTCAGAGAAGTCTGAGTGTGAGGTGGAGGGTGGAGGTATAGTTGGAAGGACTCAGGTTTCTGATGAAATTCGGGCGACTGTTATTGATCACATTATCATTAATGGCCTTTCACTTACAGGCTGGACAAAGAGTCTGACCTGTTCTGAACAGAAACACTGTCGCATCCATTGTCTGCATTTTTCCATAGCAAAACAGGTAATGCTGCTGTACAGTATATACAGAAATATCTATAGTGATATATTTTATGTAATTGTTCCCTCATTCTTATTACATGTGTTCTTTCTGGATTCCAAAGGCTACCATTCTCTGGTGGTAGAGGGAGAATGTTTAGTGCTGAGCAGGAGGTAGCCGTTGTGAACATGTTTGTGTCAAACAATGCCGTAAGGCTGGGTGAATATTTACAGTAATTCAGTATTCAGCCACATTTTGAAAATAAGAATCAATGGAATCAATAAAATTTGCATCAAAGCATTTCTGATTCTGGATCAAATTCATATTGACAACAATTGGCACTGGCATGAAAGCAATGTACAGTAATAGGCTACAACGACAAGCAATGGTGCACTGATTTGCACTGAGTGCTGTATTTTGTATTTTGTTGCCCACAGTGTAATGGTAGCTTGTTAGAGCTCATACACTTGTTTTACAAGTTGTGTTGTTTAAAGGCAAAATCTGCTTTTGTTGCATATTTTAAATGTTTCGGCACGGTTAGAGCCTTTTGCAAACAAACTGTGTCATTTTGACCATGAGTGCCACTGTTTCGCCTGTGTGTTAACTGTTTTGAAAATGTGGATTTTGAGTTGACTGCTGCATCAAAGCAATCACGAAAAAATGTAATTCCTGTAATATACACTTTAGTCAATTCTAATCAGTAGAGAGGGGTCATTCTTGTCTTGAAAATGAAATAATCTGTTCTTCGTGTTGCTTAGGTTATTGTTTTATGAGTGATGTTGGGTGACAATTGTTGCTCGTGTTATTGAAGAATGAGTTGATTTGAGACAAATGAATTGTTTTGGTAGTTTTTGGATTTGAAACTAACTGTTGTGCAACACTGAAAGTTGGTTATGAGAACTGTGTGTAGAGTTTTGAAAAAGAGACCTAAATATTTAGAAATGGGTCCTAGCGATTGTAAAAATAATACTACAAAAACTGTTTAACTACAAATATTGCCCATTTCAAGGTCTTCTGAAATGACTTGTAGTCAGAAGGTTGCCAGTTCGATTCCCGACTGAGCCAAATGTTGTTGTGTCCTTGGGCAAGACACTTTACCCTAATTGCTCCCAGGTCGTTTCTGTAAATAAGAAATTGTTCTTAGTCAACTTACCTGGTTAAATAAAGGTTAAATTAAATTAAAATTAAATTACCCCCATTACAAAATGGGCTGTTGCACCATGAAACTCCCGGGCTGAAAATGTGTCCCACTCCTAACCTGCACACTACAGGCCGACCACACAAACAAACCACAGCTCTCAATCCTAACACAACTACCAACAACATGCACAAAATCTACTTAACCAAACACACTGTCTAACCAATGAGGGAACCACATACAAGGCAACTTAACACAGAGAGAGACAGACAGTGCTATGCTGAATTTTCAACAAAGCAAGGCCAAATAGCAATATTTGTCTGTGCTCCAATCACCACATAATTAATCAAGTGTGGCCACAACCACACACTAAACACAGACCACTAATGCTCCCGCAACAAAACAAAAAGAGGCTCAAAGTCACAGTGTCTTCAACCACTATCAAACACAGCACTCAAGCATAGACCAAACCAGAGTAAGATACTAACAAACTAATGGCACAGTGGTCTGTTGTGGTGTGGACATTTCAGTGGCCAATGGCTTGTTATGGTCTGTTGTAATGTGGACATTGCGGGTGCCAATGGCTGGTTATGGTGGGTTGTGGTGTGGACATTGCAGTGGGCTGGCTCAGTAGGAGATGGGCTCTGGGTGCAGTATAGTGTTGGTGCAGCCAAGGAGATTCAGAGCAGAGCAGAAAGATGATTGGAGCAGAGGTGAGTGAAGCTGGCATGCAGACGGGTCTCCTCATTTTGTCTAATCCTGTCTTAGCTCAGCGGCACTGTGGGCCTGGCCTGCCTGTGTGACAGCTGACAGTATTGTGACAGCTGGAGCTGCTTCTCTTGACTCCGTACTGTAACATAATTAAAAAATCCCAAATAAAATTAGACACGGTCTCCTGGAGGTGGGGACAGGGTCTGAAGGATGTAGGTGGGGACACGGTCTGAAGGATGTAGGTGGGGACAGTGTCTGAAGGATGTAGGTGGGGACAGGGTCTGAATGATGTAGGTGGGGTAAGGGTCTGAAGGATGTAGGTGGGAACAGGGTCTGAAGGATGTAGTTGGGGACAGGGTCTGAAGGATGTAGGTGGGGACAGGGTCTGAAAGATGTAGGTGGGGACAGGGTCTGAAGGATGTAGGTGGGGACAGGGTCTGAAGGATGTAGATTGCAGTGGCGGCTGCTGGTCTTTCAAAGAGGGGAAGCTCATTTTTGGCCTACATCATAACTGTCCATTTATTTATACGTAAATTCTGCCCTACATTCCTTTTCAAGAAAATGCTCTGTGACCCTGTCGTACCAACTAGGCTGTTACCAGTGTCCTCTGCAGCAGAGCTAGGCTGCTTAAATGGCCTTGGTCATATTAAACTCAAAGGAGGAAATGTGGGAATTAGGCTAAAAAGAAACAAGAAAGGTGGTGTATATTTGTATGAAATGTATGATGAAAATTGCCTAGCAATTTTTCCAAGCAAATACCAAGAAATAGGTTGCAGCAGTTTGTCTTTCGACTACACTCGCAAAATCCATTATGGGATTGAACTCGAATAGTTTTGGCAACTATTTATAGTACAATATCGCTGTCAATCAAAAGGAGACAGACCCTCCAATCATCAAGCAGAAGCCCGGAGTCCTTGCAGTCTTAAAGAAATCACATCTGGTAGATACGGACAGTGACTGAAGGATGTAGGTGGAGACAAGTTCTGAAGGATGTAGGTGGGGACAAGGTCTGAAGGATGTAGGTGGGGACAAGGTCTGAAGGATGTAGGTGGGGACAGTGTCTGAAGGATGTAGGTGGGGACAGGGTCTGAAGGATGTAGGTGGGGACAGGGTCTGAAGGATGTAGGTGGGGACAGGGTCTGAAGGATGTAGGTGGGGACAGTGTCTGAAGGATGTAGGTGGGGACAGGGTCTGAAGGATGTAGGTGGGGACAGATTCTTAAAGATGTAGATGGAGATAGGGTCTGAAGGATGTAGGTGGGAACAGATTCTTAAAGATGTAGATGGAGATAGGGTCTGAAGGATGTAGGTGGGGACAGATTTTAAAATGAGTAGATAGGGACAGTGTCTGAAGGATGTAGGTGGGGACAGATTTTTAAAGAAGTAGTTAGAGACAGTGTCTGAAGGATGTAGGTGGGGACAGGGTCTGAAGGATGTAGGTGTGAACAGATTCTTAAAGATGTAGATGGAGATAGGGTCTGAAGGATGTAGGTGAGGACAGGGTTTCTTTCAGACCCTATGTTGTATGGATGTGGATATTTCAGTAACTTTCCTACATTCTCCTTTATCCTGCTGTTTTCATCCCTTTGACATGTGGATCATATTTTTTACATTAAAGGTGCTATTTGTGGAATGCTGAGCTGTGACAACAGAACTACTTTATCTTTCAATGACAAGCTTACAAACGCTGTAAAAACTGTCTTAATATTTTTAAAATATGAATAAGAGATATGGGATAAAGATACACACTGCAAGCACAATCCTTATTGTAATTCAGTTCAAATGGCAAAATAAGCACTACATATTGTAGGAAATCATTGTCCCATCTAAATCGCTTCATATTTCTTCGATATTGAGAAATATTGTTTGCAGCATTTGTAAGCTGGTAACTAAAAACCAAAGTAGTGCTGTACTTACTGGTGTGAAATTCCACAAATATCACAATTGTATTTGTTTTCTTCTGGGTATTTTTAATATTTTGTAATTGACAGTACAGTATACAGCAGAGGCTAGGGACACAGAGAGACAGAGAAGGACACATAGAGCCAGAGAAGGACACAGAGAGCCATTGCTCGAACACTTTGACCAGGGGGCATGTACCCCAGTCGGGAGCCCAGACCACCACACCAACTCCAGCAAACAATGAGCACCTTTAAAGGACATGTTCACTTATTTTGGGATAAAATCATTATTTAGTATTGACTTTAATACTTACCTGATAGAAGTGTCTATATTTGAACCCAACACAGGTCTGATAAGCCTCTGATGACTGAGGTAGTAGTTGCCAATACTGATTGTTCTAAATTCAGTCTTTCATTTAATCCTGGTTTCAATATCTTAGATATAAAAAGTACAGGTAGCCTTGGAAGAGCATTTTGGGATCAGATTTCTTCATCTTTTGATCAAAGTAACAAGATGGCTCTGTCACCTCTCACCTGCGTTGAGGGCTCTGTCACCTCTCACCTGCGTTGAGGGCTCTGTCACCTCTCACCTGCGTTGAGGGCTCTGTCACCTCTCACCTGCGTTGAGGGCTCTGTCACCTCTCACCTGCGTTGAGGGCTCTGTCACCTCTCACCTGCGTTGAAGGCTCTATCACCTCTCTTATGAACAATTAGAGGCAGTCTGAGCCTTTTTCGGACAGAGTTGGAGACAAATGCAATCTCGAAATGCAGCCATTTCTTTTGCTTATTGCTTATCATGCGTCCATATTAATAACAAAAACGTTTTAAGGTGCTGTTCAGATTTTCATTGTGAGTTAAAGAAAGAAAAAGCTTTGATTTGCGTGGAAGTGGATTTGCGTAGCAGACCGGAAATGCAATGTCTAAATCTTGAAGTGGTTCTAGAACTTCTGTGAAAGTTAGCTTTTTGCTTTAGCTACCCATGACAGATATTCAAAGCACAATGTGTATAGTTGTGCACCATGACTTCAAAGGGCTTAGACTGTCTGGATGACAAACTGAAACAGTTCATTGATGTATAACACTTAATGAAAAAATGAAATAAAAGGAGCTGATGTTCTGCGTGTTGAGGTTGAGAAGTGCTTCACTTGATTCCTTTTCTATCTGTATTTACGGTCCATCAAAGAAGAGTCTCTAAATCGTAATCTGTTGGTTTTTAGTTAATTTCTGGTTTCTTGTAAACTTTTTAAAAATAAAACATGAGTATTTTATTTGCTGAATATTAAGACACAAGGAAAGTTTGACAGGAATTTAGTTGTAAACTATCTGAGGCATTTTCGCATGCTCCTGCCTAATTGCCATAATTAAGTGCGTGGGCTGATATAGGAGAGAAACAATATTTCCCCCCTAAGATCAATATTTAATTGGTGAAAAATATATATATTTTATAATTTATTTGGGACAGTGCTCATTAATGAACATTCTTACACTTCTGTACAGACTGTAAACTAGCCAGATTATATTCATCTGTAGTCCTAAACCTAACCTGCATGTTTTTGATGTTGGGGTAAACCGGAGCACCCGGAGGAAACCCACACAAACACGGGGAGAACATGCAAACTCCACACTTAAAGGTCAGGACGACCGGGGTTCAAGCCCAGAACCTTCTTGCTGTCCACTCTGCCACCAAAGCAATGTTTGGAGAAAAGAATTGTATCTGGATCATGGCCATGCTTAAGCGAATTAATTATGAAAGGGAAATAAATGGCTAGAGTTTAGACTTTGATTATTTGATGAAATGTTGATTTTTAGAAAATTATATTTATTTTGTAGGTACTGTGGTAACTGCCCCACTAAGAACAATGTCTAATTGCTGACAAAAAGAAAAGCAAAGATTGGAAAACAAATTGTATGTGGATCATGGCCAAGCTTAGGCAAATTAATTATAAAGGGAAATAAATGTCTAGAATGTACACTTTAAGCATACTTTTTTAAATGAGGGGGTAGTTATAATAACATATTACTAACCAGG
>JACXGM010020178.1:0-18031 GCA_016801145.1 Umbra pygmaea | reverse complement strand
AATTTCAACCTGTCCTTAACAAATACTAAAATTGTTTTGTGTATTTTTCTTGTTCATTTGCCTGACATTCTGACATAAAAAACAGCCTGTCAAAAAAACTAGGTAAAAACAAATAATAATCAGCATCAAAATATTTACACATAATTACAATTATAAAATACAAAAAATTTGTGAGTGAGTGAGGAAAAAAATAAGAGAAAAAAAAATGTGACTATAGATGCTAGGGAATTTCACTGGTAAAATATTTTCAAACTATGTGGGTGGTTAAGAAATGCTTTCAAAAAAAATGTGTGTCCAGCACACACAAAAACACACAGCACTCAGCTGTCCTGAATAACATGTAAAGAGTGTAAAGGTATTTGAGACCAGAGCTGCATTAAATCTGTCAGTGAGTTTAAAGACACACCCAGGGTTCATAGGAAAATTGGAGAGTATTTGGCAATGAATTCATATGGAACAAATGAGAGAATGTGATGAATAGATAGATAGATGGTGATGCTAAGAGCACTTCCACACACACACGGCCAAGCTGCCTCCAAAGAACATGTAGAGCAGGTTTTTGACTTCGTGTGTCACTTCAAAGCCAAAGCCCTCCCCGATAACCACATGCCACGAGCTGCCAAACTTCTTATCCATCGACTCCTTGATCATCTTTGCCGCACTCTGAGAGGATGGAAATAGAGGGGATAAATAAGGGAGAGAGATGTCCATTGCCATGTTGATAATGGTTTACCAACATAACAAGGCACTTTACAACCACAAACACACCTCGTTGTTTGTGGCAAACTTCTCACAGGCTGTGACGCAAAGCTCCATGGTTTCCACTCTCATTTCCTCTGGCATATCTGTGTGCTGAGGAAAACAAAATGTCACTCTCTCTCGCGCGCGCGCGCGCACAGACACATGCAAGCAAGCAAGCAAGCGCACACACACACACACACACACACACACGCACGCACGCACGCACGCACGCACTCGCACTCACACACACGCGAGCGCAGTACCCTTATAAGCGGAAAGCTGTGGAGTCTTTTGTAGTCTGCCTCTTCCTTCTTGTTGTCTGCTGTCTCTGCCATCCCCCCTGTGCCAAACGGCTGCAAAATACACACTGAGGATTCAAACTTGTCTCACTAGTTCGCCTTCCACAAGTTATGTACAAGTTGTCGTTATAGCTAGCTAGCTAATTCAGCAACTGTGTGTTACCACCAAGCCTGCTGTTAGCCGTGTGGTTAGCTAGCAAGAATAAGATAGCTACTGATTCACGTTGCGAATCGTATTACCAGCGAGTTATGTAGGTAAATAAGTTTAAGTTCTTCACTGCGTGTAGCTATGTGAGGTACAGGAGCTACTAGCTTTGTTTCGATTGCTGAATATGGCTTAGCTAACGGTACAGTACTGTAGCTCTGTTTGCCTATCGGTACACAAGCTAGCTAGCATTAGCAGACTAGATGTATTCTCCACCATATTCTCATGCATATCGACGTTACATTGTTCCCGTTAACGATTATCCTGTACAGATAAACAAAGTAGCATTAGATAAAGGCAACGCACACTTACGTAGCTACCGTTTGGTAATGATACCGAAGTTTAGTTCACTTTTAGTCCGGTTGTCAAGGAGACATTTTCAACCATAGCAACAAACGGCACCCTTCAACAAGAAAACCCCGCCTTCTTTACGATTGCTTTGTCTCTATTGGTTTCCTTTTGCCTCTTCTTTTTCTTCTGTGGATTTATGGCGAATCGCAACCAACTGTAATGAAGCATACACCGCTACCTACTGTATCGGAGTGTAAGGCCGGTCACGGCCACCCACCCCTATATCCCAGTGACAGTATAAAATGGACCAACAGACGCCATTATTTCCTATGGAGAACAAGTGAAGCCAATTAGAAGCACTTTTTCGTTTTTCGTTGGTACGTAGAGCGCATCCTCAAGCTGACCGTGACAACATAGATGTGACGTGAGCAACTTCTCTGAAAGTTGTAATTCTTATTTTAGCTGTACCAAGAGAAATCTGAATTGTTCCGAATCTTATCTCTTGCAGAGGAAGGAGAGCATGAGTAGGAGCAAATTTTGATATGTATTCTGATTAATTATTTAGTAATTTTGACTGTTTGCCTCCATGTCCCCCCAATTGCCTGCAAGCTTCTCCTGGATTATATGATAATTTATCTAATGTGCGACTGCAAATTGCGTGGTTATGATACAATAGTTAGCATATTTTCACAAAAACGGCTGCTACCGGGCCATAGCGTGAGCTACAAGGTAATGGAGCTTTTTATACATTGTCTTGTTTCTTTAGAAATCAACAATGGACAAATAGACTTTAAACACTTCAGATGTAAATGTATTCGCTGTCAAAGTGACCCCTAAAATGAATAGAATGCTAAAGTAAGGTGATAGCCAGGTAGCCTCAGAATCCACCCAGGGCTGCTTCAACTTCTGGGTCTAAGCCTTACCCCTTGCTATAAATGTATTCGCTGTCAAAGTGACCCCTAAAATTTATAGAATGCTAAAGTAAGGTGATAGCCAGGTAGCCTCAGAATCCACCCAGGGCTGCTTCAACTTCCGGGTCTAAGCCTTACCCCTTGCTATATCCTCTTTAAGGGGGTAGACTTAGACCCGGGAAGTTGAAGCAGCCCTGGGTGAATTCTGAGACTACCTGGCTATCACCTTACTTTAGCATTCTATTACTTTTAGGGGTCACTTTGACAGCGAATACATTTATAGCAAGGCATGGAGTTGTGGAGCATTTAATCAATCGAATGAGACGAGCATTGTTAAGTATTTCCCCTCCCTAAACCAATCCCTACGGAGGAGAGAGCTAATCATTTTAACAGAAAGAAACAATATCCTATGGGGAACAAACTTAAAAAAAACACTGGTAATCCTGATTCTTGGATGAAAACTGTTACCATACACAAAAAGGTTGCGATCACAGTACTCCAGATAAAATTAACTACAGAGGAAATGTAATAAAATGTTAACCTAAAGTGAAACGAACTCTCTTGGAAGTAGACCAAGACCCCCATTTTCAAGCGGACCAGAGTTTGTTTGTTTATTCCGCACCAGAGTTCGGATGAACTTTCACACCAGCCCAAATTAACCGGACTATCCGACTAAATGCTCCAGGGTTAGTTTTAAACAGACTAAACGAGGCAGGTGTGAAAGTGACCTAATAAGTGACTCGTTCACCCCAGTATCTCATCCTGTCTGAACTATTATTTTTTTGTCTTTTTTTTTTTTTATTTTTTTTTTTTTATTTTTTAACCTTTATTTAACCAGGTAAGTTGACTAAGAACAATTTCTTATTTACAGCAATGACCTGGGAGCAATTAGGGTAAAGTGTCTTGCCCAAGGACACAACAACATTTGGCTCAGTCAGGAATTGAACTGGCAACCTTCTGACTAGTCAACTTGTCTCAATGAGACATCTGCCAATTGCTTTCATCTTCCAGTGCCTCCTTCCATAAAGTGATGGTTTCTGAGTAATTTAACCCTAGGGTCCTTTGCACCTTGACCTCGGCTGCTACCGCAAGATCATGCACAGAGCACTACATGTATTGCCGGACAACATCTATTGGTAGCGGTAACAGCCAAGAGTAGCAGCCATCAGTCAAGTGTTATTTAAATATACTTCTGGTGTACTTAGAAACTTTTCAATGCCTCCTTTTATAAGTACAGAAACTATTTCTAATACTGTAGAAGTTTGGTACCATTCTGGGCTATTATTATTAGTTGGGTTATTTATGAGATGCACCCTTGGTTCCATTAGCGCCTGCACTAAGGAATCTGGCTGATAGCGCTAACTCAACCAATGTTGTAACAATGGAAAAAAGCATGTGGGGGGTTGTTTGGCTCTAGGTCAAGGTGCAACGGACCCTAGGGTTAAATTACTCTGAACCATCACTTAAAAATTCTAATTTAGACCTACCAAACCCAGGACCAAGTATTTGACTGAACTCATCCTACCCTCCTAACCTATTGGCACACTTTAGCTATATGGGGAGGCTGCAGACCTGGAGCCGGTAGAAATACGGCCAAGGGAACAGTCTACGTCCCAGGCAGTTTTAGGCCCCTGTTATTCCTGATGCGTCCAGTAGGGGTAGAAGGGTATTTCTTGTGTCTTTCAGCACATTTCCAAACTAATATATTTCAATTGGAAGCATCATGATGTAGCATTTCAGTAAATACTGAAGGTATTCTTAATATATTTTAGATGGGTTTAACAGCAAGGTTTCTGAGTGGTTAAGGTTCGGGTAAGGGTTTTGGTAACATTTATGGTTAATGTAATGATAGAAAGTAGAAAAGCACCTGTCTGCATCTTGGTTCGATGGAGAACAAAACACTGGATTTGAACTCACAAACACTGGCATGACATATACTACAGCCTCTTACTGGACGCATCAGAAACTACAAGAGCGTAAAACTGTGTCGGCCGTAAAACTGCCTGGGCCGTGTATCTGTCTAACGGCTCCAGGTCTCCAGCCTCCCCCTCCACTTTAGTCACCTCACAGCAGACTAAAATCAGTTGTGAAGCATCACGACTGTTGTACACCAGTTACTGTCAGAGCTGCACAGTTTCCAGCCTTGTTACAGCTAAGTGGTATACAGTATATTTTTTTAGAAATACTCTTAATACTTTAAATACTTTCAATATGGTTATACTGTCTACTGGATCTGAGTGATATGTAGCTTAGATAGATGTGTGTACTAGTTTCTTTGTTTTTAGATACCAAAACAATGCTGAGATTCTAGTATAAGGACTAAATTGAGTTTCGAAAAGTTTCTAAAGACATGTTTTGTCGTGTGTGGTGGTTTACCATTTGGTTTAAATAGAGTTTTAAATTACAGTGGGGGTAAAAATAGTTCCTGAAAGCTGATCTGTTGAGAAGATGTCGAAGAACAAGTTAGCCATAATACTTCTGGAGTTCCAGCCAAATTTGAAATGTCATTTTGACAAGCCAACCTCATTGTCTTGCTTCCAATGGACGTCATTACCTACGCAGTATCATTTCCATGACACATTGTGGAATATTTGATAGTGGCCACTCCGGGGTATGGATATACAACACTCAGGGTATGAATGTAAAACTCTGCATTTGGCCACTACGTTAATTCTCTTTATTGAAATAACTCTGGAAATATGTTTGAAGGTGTTTCATACAACTAAACTTCAGGGATAATGTTATTAGCATACACTTCATAAAACAACGTTTGTGTGCATGATGTTCTGTTAGCATAATTATTCTCATTCAAGGTTTTGCTGCAAATGAAAAAGACAACTGGTGCACTGCAGTGGCAAACAGCAAGACAACCCCTATAATGGGAATGGTTTTGCAGGTGGTGGCAACAGAAAATTGCAACGCAATTTTAGATGATCAATTCATGGAAGATAAGCACAGCTCAAAAACGAGAGGACCAGTCTGTCTATCTTTCACACTCTCCATTTCTTTGAGCGTGTGTGTGTGTGTGTGTGTGTGTGTGTGTGTGTGTGTGTGTGTCACAGGGAACATTCTCAGCGGGGTTGAACGGCAGAGACTCATGATGTCATCCCCAGCAAAACGGATTAATGAATGAAGGTTTGAAAAGCTAGACTTATCCTCATCCACTTGAAAGGCCCATGACCCTGGCTGAATAATGATCAGGCACAGACACTCATATTCTGAAGAGAGGCTGACTCACATAACCACCAGAGAAAAAGCGTCATTTTATTTTTTGTTTCGACCTGAAAAACCAAAGTCGTGAAAGGCTGATAGTGAGAGGAAGAGAGCGAGAGGGAGGTGTGTGTATGATTCAACATTACAACTAATGGGCCAAGTGGAGAAGAGCACAAAACATCTAAATGAGAGAACACGCAGATGGGCTGTAGATCAGGGAGAACAGTCACACTCACAAAGACAAAGGCGACGAGTGAAGAGAGTAAAGTAGATGATCATCTAATGAGGAAGACGAGACAGACTACAGGACATGGTGCGAATATCAATATTAATGTGCAAATATCAATATGCATGTGTGAATATCAATATTAATGGTTGTGAGATCTGAGATGAGACAATGAGGGGACGGAGACTCTAAGCGATAGAGATTTAATTATGAAGAGGGATACTGAGAAAGAGCAAGGGAGAAGGAATGGAGGTGTATGAGGAAAGACGAGAGGAGGACGAATGAGGAATGGATAGGGATGCAAAAGGCTAGAGAGAGAGGGAGGTGAGAGGTATGGAGATGTTCACTGAAAGATAAAGTGCAAGAGGGAGGAAGTCAGTGACAGAGAGGTAATTAGGATCTATGTATTATTCAGTAGTGAAGTGGCTATGACCACACGTGACACTATGATGACACACCAGCATGTGCACGTGCACACGTGCTTGAGCCAGACATGGTCAAAAGTGTAGTAACCCATGAGTAATTTGTCCCCCATATCCCTATGAACAGACAATCACTCCTACCTTTAAATTATCTCTTGAAGTGCCACTCCTCCCCCTGTAACAATCGATGTGGTATAGGTATGGCCCTAAAGTAGTTTACAAAATGTGTGCAATCAATAATGAATGTAAGTTGCTCTGGATGAGAGCGTCAGCTAAATAACTCACAAGTAGTTGCAAATCATGTGAAATGAAGACATTTTGCTGGCCCTCACTAGTAAAAAGGGTAATTTAGGCATGGCGTTACAGCTGAGGTTTAAGATTATACCATTAGACTTAGGGTTAAGGTAAGTCATTAAGGGTTTAGTGTTAGGAGAAAAAGACAGTGAGAAAGCGGGAAAGTGTGTGGGGAGCTGATGTAGAAAATATACTGTGATGGGCCCATACCTTAAATGAAAGAAGTGAATTGCTTTGACTTTCACCCCACAAAGACAGTTACAGTATAACTTAAAAATAGGTTCGCACAATATCTCTTGGCAGGTCCCCACTGGGGAAAATGCCATTTTCATCTTGGTTTAAAAACTTGCGATTAGATTTTAGTGTTAACTGGCATGTCTTGTAGTTTATGATTAGGGCTAGGGGTTACGTATTATAGAAAGAAATCATTTGAGTTAATTGTTAGGGTTATTGTAAGGGTTAGGTTATGAATTAAGATTAGGGGTAGAATTAGGATGAGATGTAGGCTTAAATTTAGTTTTGAGAGGTTGGGAATATAGGTAATAATTTTCCGGGTTGAAGAACAATATCTAAATTTGTTTGTTTTTCAGATTTGTAATGACATCTCCTAATCCCACACAAATGGATCTGAGTGAAGCTGAAGTGTAGGCTTTCTGCTTCCTGGTCTAGAATCATCTGTTTCAGTTTACAGCGACATGCTCGTTCTGCCTGCCTTTCATTGGCGTCATTGTTCTTGTGTCTAACCACGTCACCAGTTCAGTCTGTAGTCCCCTCTGTTCCTGTACTGTATTTGTTCTATCACCCTCCCTCTATTGCAGGAACAGACACACACATAATCACATCCCCCGCAACACACACACACACGCACGCACACACTTGCTAATCGAGTCAATGACATCATCATCACCGTTTTATTTTGTCATTCACAAATTGTCACAATATCATTGAAGAAGATCCACAGAGGTGCAATGAACAAGCACAACAGTCACAGACATCACAGCTGGTTGCCATTATAACCAATAGCGGACAGGAAACAGAGAGAAAGAGCGGGAGGGAGAGGTGGGAAAAAACTAAAGACAAGAAAGAGAGAGAGATTGAGAAAGAGAGAGAATAGAGAGAGAAAGCAAAAAACAATGAGATAGAGAGAGAGAGAGAGAGAGAGAGCGAGAGAGAGAGAGTAAAATACATTTTACAATTGTAGTGGGCGTGTAAACCCAGACAGGCACTTTACAGCCATAAGTCAAAGGTGAAGGTCGACCATAATGGTTGTAACACAGGCAAGGGCAAACCAGCAACTCTGGTGTTCCTTCACTGCACCTTTGAACTCCTGTCCCCACAGTCACCTAAATTAATAACTCTGTAGTGGTATAAAACTAAATACATTAAGGTGCTGATTTCCCGTGGGCAGAGAGAGGTGAAGCAAACCATTTATATTTTACCCTATTGTACATTTTTGTGTCGTTGTTGTAATTATTGTCATAATTGAAACATGACTATGTAGAAATCCAACCCCTGACATATAATGCTGAAAATGCTTTTCTCGTGCATACAGATATACATTCCATTCTATCGGGTTAACATTCACATACATTTAAACAGACAGAAATTACCAGAGACCATAAGATTGTTATTAAGCTGTTAATATCTATATTATTAACATGTTATGAATGGTAATTATATTATAATATCTGTACTATCAATATGGACCTTAGAATTTAAATCTGGGCTACTTTACATTGTACAATCCAATATAGAAACTCTGCCAGAGATATTATAAGTCAAAGTAGGGTGGTTGGGTGTGTGTATTTCACAAATCTGGAGAGATTTTAAGTGCATAACACACATAACAATAACATCACTGAAAATCAAACATCAACAGAATGCACAGTAAAACAAAAATATATAAAAAATACTAATAACTTTGAACTTTCTGCTTTAGCAACATTTAGAGGCATCGCATCTCCACATACAAAACCAAATCACCTTTAGGAAGAAGAAACACAAGCTTCATACAGAAGCACACAAGACAAGACACAGATTTGTTTTAGCACTTTACAGAGATGGCTAAGAACTCCGTCACAGTTTCTACTCTGACTAATTAGGTTCATGATTCAATCAGAGCCATCATTTCAATGTTTATGCACTGTATTTAGTTAAACTATGTCATTCCTACATCAAATTCTGAAAAGCAATCCAGTAACAGGCCTCACTCTGGTAGCTGTAGGTTTTTATAGAGTATCCAAAAACAACCAGAAGTTTATTTGCCCATAGTAAAAATAGCAACGGTGTAAATACTGAATTGTGTGCTTGAGTCAATCGTGCCATTGACATCCAAACGAGTGTTACCTCTTTACCATCTCTCCACACAGAGCTAAGGCAAGTCAGCCGTCGTGAACAGGTGCAGCACTGCTAACACATTCAGTGTGGTGTGGACATCAAGATAAAAATACACCCACTATTTTGTCATCATAATTCATCCTCCTTAAAAAGCTTTCTTGCCCCTTGAAAACCTCTCCACGAAAGATCAGCTAAACACACAACTAACAACATTACAACCCCTCCCCCCCAGAAAACACCTCAAACTCCGTCTTGTGGGGAGCCTGAACGACTTAACGATCTAGGCTCTCTGAGCAGCTCCACTTTAAATCAGTCAAGTGACCCTTTCCAAAGCCCTCCCTACACTCACTGTTTAGGACTGGCACCGGCGCTGACCCTGGTTGGCTGGTTGCAGGGGTCTACAGCCTCTTTGGTGGCCCCTCCATAGACCTCTATGTCCTGGTCTGTCCAGGGGACCACGTTGCCCAGTGTACTGGAGGAACAAGAAGCAAAGGCAGACACCTCGGCGGGCTTTAGGACTCTGTCCCACATGTTAAACTGGGACAGCTCCCCAACCAGCGCTTGGGAGGCATCAAAGCGTCCTCCTAGCGTGTCCTGAAGAAGAAGATGTGAAAAGTTGTCATTGCCTCATTACATTTCATCTTCTTTTGTTTAAACAAACTATATACATCGATCAGCCATAACATTATGACTAATATTGTGCAGGTCCCATTTTTCAGCCAAAACAGCAGCCCCATACACTACAAACTGTGATGCGCTCTATGTGTTCTGACACCTTTCTATCAGAACCAGCATGAACATTTTTAGCAATTTGAGCTACAGTAGCTGATCTGTTGGATTGGACCACTCAGGCCAGCCTTCGCTCCCAAAGTGCACCAATGAGACTTGGTCGCCCATTACCCTGTCGCCGGTTCACCGCTTTTCCTTCCCTGGACCCCTTTTGATAGGTACTGACCACCGCACACCGGGAATACCCCAGTTTTGGAGATGCTTTGACCCAGTCATCTACCCAGGGATGTCGACAGGAATCTGTGGGCCTTGGACAAAACTCCACATTTAGGGCCTCCCACTGAAAGAATATGTGCAAAAACATCATCCCTGTGTCTAGCCATCACAATTTGGCCCTGGTCAAAGTTGCTCAAATCCTTATGCTTGACCATTTTTCCTGATTCTTCATTTTGTCCTCAAAGTTGATGTGTTAGAAAACTGGGCTAAGGATTTGAGTGACTTTGATGCACGTGGGGAGTAAAGGCTGGCTCATGTGGTCCAATCGAACAGATGAGCTGCTGTAGCTCAGATTGCTGAAAATGGTCATGCTGGTTCTGATATAAAGGTGTCAGAACACAGTGCATCACAGTTTGTTGCGTATGCGCCTGTTGTTTTGGAGAAAGGAGATCCTACACAATATTAGGCAGGTGGTCATAATGTCATGGCTGATCGGTGTATGTGGTAGTTATGAGCTGTCTTTCAACTATAACCACCCACTCAAGGTGTCCTGCAGGGCGATACCCCATCCAGCTAAGGAGAGGCCTGGACCCTCTCAAGGCTTCTACCTTCCTCTGGAGGAAATATGGACTCCTGTCTCATTCAATTAACCCTCACCCACCTGCTTCTGCCCCAGAATAAGGACTCCTGCTGGCTTTATGGGGTGCCAGGCAGCCAGTCCCTCTCCACGGCCCTTCAGCTTTCCCCCCTGGTAGGCCTTCCACACCCCGTCTCGCAGAGTCCAGCTGACACAGATGTGCTCCCACACACCCTGTGCCAGGGTCAGGGGCAGCTGCGCCACCTGCGGGGGCGTCAATGAATTAATTAAGAGCTCAATCAATCCCTCAATCCATACTTCCCCACTTCCTTCACCAATCGATTTCATTCACACCGTTATAAAATAATGAAAACACCAATCGATTTCATTCACACCATTATAAAATAATGAAAAACGCAAATTGATTTCATTGTTTTAGTGAAGGTTGGATTTAAACAGACACACATAAAATGTACCTTATCGTTAATGAGCAGCTCCACTGGATTGTGTACCCCCTGCAGAAGCACCAGTTCATTGGGCTGTCCCGGAACCGAGTACGAGAACGGGGTTCCGATGCCCCCCTCCTTGACCTGTAATAACATATTAAATGTAATATATTTGTTTTCTAGAGTACAACAACAGAGGAACAACAGGGAATGTACAACAGTTTTTCTTTTTTCACTTCCCACAAATATCCCAACAGACTATAACAATATTCCATATAGTGCCTTCTATCCCATGTGACTCACACCGTGGGCTGGAATGTTATGTTATACTTGCTCTTCTAACAGACACCCCACCACCACCCACCTTGAGCCAGACGCATGCTGTGAAGGCGTACATCTCAGGCATCTCTCTACGCATCAGACCATACATGTAGTTGGTCCTTATAGGGAAGGACAGCACGTAGCCGTCCGGGTAGTTGTACTCTGTTAGACCTGATGGAGAGGGTGATGGAGAGAAGGGGAAAGGCGGTGTGTTTTGAGCGTAGAAGGGGAAAAGGAGGAGAGGTAGATATGGTGGTTAGTTCAGGTATTTAGTCTCATCTGGATGTTTCTTCTCTGTTAAGGGCAACGTGGAAGTGTGATGAAGAGAATGTTCATGGAGTTTGTGGTGAAAAGAGCATCTTATACAATATAATTTTCTGTATTACCAAAATATATTAGATCTAGGAGTTACAATTACAATAACAGTAATATAATAACTGGACTTCCGTCTCATTTCAGTCCTCCATGCTCACCCCCCTCTCTCTCCCCCCATTCCCCATCTCAGCACTCACTCTGTTCCAGCTCGGCGATACGGTGGTTCAGCGTGTCGACCCCCTGGTCCGTCTGCTTGTGATGCGTCTGGGTCTCTTTCCTCAGCGCCTTTCTCTCCTTCTCCAGCATCTCAATCTTCCTCTCCAGTTCACCTTCCAGATTCTTCCAGGGGCCTCCACCCCCTCCTCTTCCAGGGGCCCCCGGAGCCTTGCGCCCCACTGAAGAAACAGTACCACCGCCTGTTGTGGTTGCTGACCCTTGAACTTTAGTACCGATGCCAGTGCTGACGCCCACACTAGTGCTGGACGGTGGAGTCTCAACAGAGATGTTCAGGGCGGCAGGGCCGATCTCCAGCTGGAGATAGAGAGAGAATAGAAAAATATTAACATTTACATCATTTTGTAGCTGCTCCTTCCCAGTGCATACTTGTTTATACTTTTTCATACTTTGGGATGAGTGGGTGTAGAGGTGGGAGAGGCTGAAAGTGTCAATATATTTTACAATGTCAAATCAATACATTAAAACTATTAAGTAAGCAATGGCGAGATAAGCAGGCGGCCAGAGAAAAAGTTTAGATGTGGAGAGAGGAGGAAGAGTAGGCGTGAGAGAGAGAGAGAGAGAGAGAGAGAGAGAGAGAGAGAGAGAGAGAGAGAGAGAGAGAGAGAGAGAGAGAAAAAAAAAAAGTAGATGAAGTGCTGTGCCATCACTGCACCACAGCAGAACCAAAGACAGAGCTGCACTTCCTGACAAAATGAAAAACATAAAATAGAGAGAGTTATTTCCCTAAATTTGAAAAATACTATGTTATCTGTGTTCAAAATTATTAATATTAGTGGTATATATTTTGTTGTTGATTTTATCTTTGTAAAGCACATTTTCAATTAGTTCAATTTTAATTAATTTAATAGGTTTATTGAATTTGTTTGTTGTGTATTTGATGATGTTCAATGTGTGCTACCTACATGCTTTGGCAATATATACTTTCTTACATCATGCCAATAATGCATCTTTACTAAAATTGAAAATGTAATTGAGAGAGTGACAGACAGACAGACAGACAGACAGACAGACAGACAGACAGACAGACAGACAGACAGACAGACAGACAGACAGACAGACAGACAGACAGACAGACAGACAGACAGACAGACAGACAGACAGACAGACAGACAGACAGACAGACAGACAGACAGACAGAAATACAGAGAGGCAGACAGACAGGCAGCCAGGTGGTGGGTTGGTGAGAGATGTCATATCTGTAGGCTCTACATCCTCACTAACTGGACAGAGCAGAATGGAGGCTTGTAGCCAGAACGACATGCTGCTGAAAGGCTAATGAAATATAAACAGCTTCTCTATAGATTACTGACACTCTCTTCCTCTCACTTCCTCTCTCTCTCTCTCCCTTTCTCTCTCTCTCTTCTTCCCTCTCCTCCCTTCTCTCTTCCTCTCTCTCTTTTAATGTGCTTGTCACACACACTTAGGCAGAAAGACGACACAAGCACCCACACAGAGGTTTCAAATCTCAAGGTCTACTGCCAGTATCACTTCATGTTTTATTGATGTGGATGGATGCAGAGTTGGGGGGGTATTGGGGGAAGGGGGTTATGTACGTGTGATGATGCTGAGAAGAATGGCTGATTGTCATTGGTTGGTTGGGTGGGTGGATGGATCAGATTTATGAGGAGGGAGTGGTCAATAGACTCATCGATCTCACCAGGTGATTTTAGCCAATAGGGATCAGCCTTCTAGACCAACAGGCGTATACCTCGTTAGGATGTGATTAGGACATTTCCCTCGGGGGAATTCTACAATTAGGAGACTTGCTCTACTGCTGATGTTCTACCCCAAGGTTGTCCTAACTCAATTCTGGGACCTCCCATGGATGTACAGTCTCATTCACCAATAAAACGGTGATGATTTAAATCAGTGTAGTGCTAGAGCTTAAACAACAATCTGAACCCCAGAGAGAACTCGGGTTTAGAAAACCCTGATATTGCCTATTTGTTGTATAAGTTCGAGAAATTGTGTTGAGCAACATGCCTGTCCGTTTTTCTGTATGTTGTTGAACAGCAATTGAACATTAAATCGTATCCGATATTACGTTAAATTATCTACTGAAATATTCGCCATTACAGGCAAGCAGTCAAACTGTAATTCGTCCCTTAAATATTGCATAGAGTACAGTATGCTATTAGTTTATAGGCCGAGCTCACCAATTTAACAAGATTACCAGTAAACACACTTTTTTAATACTGTAAAAACTAGGCATTAGTGCACACCAAGTATCTAAGCATGTGTCTGCCTATAGCCTGTATTTTCATTGTAGCCTTTGCGCTATACTATGCTACTCGATATTTTTCTAACTCACCTCGAGTTTTTCGATGCGGTCCTTCAAATTAAGAATGGCCCTTTCAAGTTCCTCTACCGCCCTGGCGGTCTGCAGCTGAACGGCTGCCGAAGAGCTCACATCATCACCAGCCATGAGGCGGCGGTTGCCCGCCCACACCCCCAGGCTCCTTTCGGAGGGCCCGGGACCGTTCTCCTCCAGACCGCTCTCACACTCCGACAGTTTTCCTGTGAGTTCACGGATCGTCCGTTTGTCCATTAGGATCTGGTCGTTCTGTTGCACCACCGTCTGTCGGAGTTCATCAGCTGTGGTTCGGAGGTAGCTCCAGTCCTCGGAGTCGTCCCCGTAAATGGACGGATCGTCCGCCTGCTGCTTCAGGCTCTTGGGCTTGCATTCTCCGGCAGGGATCGGGGTGCAGATGAGACGACTGAAGCTGAATTGTTTCGGCGTTCCGCTACTACCGCCACCGCTCACGTCCCCCGTTCTAAGCTCATTGAGAGCAGAGGGACCTCCCAAACCGAGCCCCAAGCCACCTCTCCCGCCTTCCTCGTAGGATTCAGCACCATGGAGAGCGCCTAGAGGACCTGCGTGAGCGACGGCGCCGGACTGCAACAGACTTTCCGCCATCAGAGTGGCGTTGTCGGATAGGTCCTGGGGCGAGGCAGGTTTTCGCGGGTATACACTCGCTATTATGCAGATGACTACACCGAAGAAGACCACCGACCCAGCACCAACCAAGACCACGACGAACTTCATAGTGGTAAGGCGACAAGATGAGCTAAAGCGATCGATAGATTAAAAGAAAAACATACATTTAATTCCTTAAACATTCGGTTGAGAAATTTTATTTATTTCCCCCATCACAATTTAGAATACATTATGAAAATGTTATACATTACATCACTCAAGCTATTTTATAATCCGCTCTTCTAGCCTGTAGTTTATCAGATGATTAATCTACCTGCTTTTTTATCTGATTTAATAAAATGAATAGGCCCTAAGCCTGTGTACTAGCCAATGGCTAAAAACACCTCTTATGAACATAAAATATACGTCTGCAGTTGTTTGACGTGCCTGTAGTATGTGTTCTGCACTCACCAAATGTAGAAATAAAGATCTTCTGGTCGTTTTGTGTAGATAGACCGTCTCGTTCTTCCCTTGTTGCTAAGCTCCGGTCCTCTCCTCTCCTCCGTCCATAGTTACTATGGGGACCGTGGTAGAGGAGGCGGGGAGACAGACTAAAGGGGAGGGTTTGATGCGTCACGTCGAGGTGAGGAATTGCTAACAATAAACACCATCTATGATAGTGTGTGAGTGTGCACATGCGTCATGCTAATTTTGATAGGCATGCATCTACCTTGACTACCTGACCCTTATAATTCCATTATTACTAGGGCATGCACATCAAACTGCAACAATTATGTCTCTGCAACCCCTCAGATTCATTCGTTTGGCTGGAGGACGAGTATCAATCTGCATTCTATGCTCAAGTACTGCTGATTCCTATTGAACCCTATGAGGATGACAGGATGACCTGGGTCCTTAGACCACTACATACCTACCTGGCTTGATGATGACCTTGTGCAAATCCACTGTCACAGCCCACCTGGCTGTCCTTGTTCCTACAGACAGTAATACTTTATACCTTCAAAACATAAAAAAGAAAGCCACAACAGATGGATTTAGCACCACAGCCATCTCCGCAGCCTACTGAATTGTTTGTGACTCCTTAGGCTGCAGAGCTGTCCGTGGGGATCTGCATGAAAAGTTGTAGTACAATGTAGTAATTGTAGTCGTCACTTGACATAAGTCAATGCTACTATAATCTTAGTTTAGTTGATTTGACTTTTTGGTTTACTTTCATACAGTACTGTGCAAAATCTTAGGCACCCTAGATATTGTTTGATTTAAGTTTAGTTGTAATTATTCAGTTTTTGTGTTCTGGATTAGTGTGTCAGTAGAAAAGAGCAATGTAATGTATTTCCAAACCTTAATTTAACATAAAATGCAATGCCAGAGAGAATTGTTTATACTTTAGTTAAAGAAAGTAACATTCTGTAATAGACCGCATTTCAGATTGTATATCGGCCAGTGCTTGGTGACACAATGATAACAAACAGGTATGCTAATGATCAATAATATAATGCACTGATAGAACCAACCTGATTAGCTGAAACAGGAATGGGTGTAGAAGGAACTGGGTGAAGGACAATCAAACTGAAAGTTGAGGGTGTGACACGTGACATTTGTGTGTAGTTATTGTAGTTTTTCTCCGTTTTCTGGACAGGTTTTATATTTAGGAACATTACATTTTTACTTTTTGAAAACATTTTCTGTTTAGAGATTTTTTACAGTGCTTAGGGCTTTTGCACAGTACTGTACATTTTGACTGTGTTGCAGTCAACTTAACATGGCTTGTGAAATCAACACATTTGGCAAATTTAGTTGACTTTGCTAAATAAAGTAAGAGTTAACCTTGTTTTTGAAAGTCCAAATCTCTATCTGTAGGTACACTATAGATAGTAATTTCAACAACAAACTATCTGTTGATAAGCAACTAATTGTGTAGATAAGATTAGGGGAGCGGTAAGTTTACAATACGGTTTAGGGAACAAATGTCCAACCAGTTCCACGGAGTGGCTGGTGCATGCAGGTTTTCACTCTTACCTTGTATAGTACCTGACTGATTGATTAGGTTACTGATTGGTTAGGATCTCCCTTCACCTGGCAGTCTATGTCTTAATTGGGCTTGAATTGAAAGGAAAGACCAAAAACCAGCAGACACAAGGCCCTCCGTGGAACCAGTTTGACACCTTTGGTTTAATGGTTAAGTTTAGGGTTACCGATAGGGGAATTGTTAAGGTTAGGGTTAGTGTTAGTAGATAGTTCGTTGAAATTATGTTAATAGTCTGTAGATAATCTGTAGAGCATCTACAGAATTAATACTGGAAGTGGTTCGAGTAGTAGTAGTAGTAGTAGTAGTAGTAGTAGTAGTAGTAGTAGTAGTAGTAGTAGTAGTAGTAGTAGTAGTAGTAGTAGTAGTAGTAGTAGTAGTAGTAGTAGTAGTAGTAGTAGTAGTAGTAGTAGAAGAAATAGTAGTAGTGATAATAGTATTAGTAGCAGCAGTAATCATAGTGGTAGTAATACTAGCAGCAGTAGTAATAAACACAATAATACCATTGGTAGCATTAATATTAGCAGTACTATCATTTATAGTAGTAGGCTAGTAGAAATAGTAGTGGTAGTAAAATCTCCTGAGTTTGGAACACAATATTAAGAGCAGTTTTCTTATCCTCCACACAACTGAAAGATCCACATGAAAGAAACATATGATTTACCTGAAATATGATTCAATCCCCTTAGACCTGCTATTAAGTCACTGGGTCAATCCTTTTTCAAATGGAGCAGCAGCAACACCAGCATGAATTCAGTTTACCTCAGTCCACAAGCCACTATTATGTATGTGAGGCTTGCGGGGCAGAGCAGGGGAGAGGCCAGGCAGGGTTCGATGACTGGAAGGGAGTTCAGGGAGAAAAGGGATTGGGGCAGGCCCAGCTCCAGGATGAAATGAACGGGGGGACATTTTTCATGAATGGGGGGGAATAATTCATTAATATAACATTTGCTGTGCTTATCTGGAAACAGACCTGGGGGGGCACAGATTCTATCTGGGGGGGCAATGCCCTACTTTGCCCCCCGTAGATCCGGGCCTGGATTGGGGGCATTGCTGAGCATGGCTGCCGGGAGCTGGTTTTGGAGAGGAATGTATTGTGAGGCCATGGGAGTGGGACTGTGGGGAGAAATAGTAGATGCATCTCAATCCACATGAACCTAAGCGACAAAATGTGAAATAGTTTTTTGCGATATCCCACTTTTCATGTTTTCCATCTCTTTATTTTACATTAATTTGTAAAAGGATGTTTCATTTTGACCTACCTAGCCTTGACATTTTCATAACCGC
>JACXGM010020177.1:0-17958 GCA_016801145.1 Umbra pygmaea | reverse complement strand
AAAATAGCACGACTGCCGCAATTGTTTAAGACCTTAGAAAATGAGATTTAAGACTTAAAGATAAATTCTGGAAAACGAAATTAAGGCTATTTAAGACTTTAGGGATCTGCGAACACTAATCACATGCAATATTTTATGTCCCTGAAATTATTTCTGTGGTAAAAATAAAAATATGTGTAATAAGTTTCCTATGAATTAAAACAATACATTATCCCTTAAATGTCACCCTTAATATTTTGAACATGTTCATTCGTCTTGGCTCAAATCTACTATCATCCGGATACTTTGCGTTAATTACAAGTGAGATAATTAAATATTTCATCTTGCCCAAGTAAGTTTTGGTATTGAAGTCAAAGTTAATGCATTCGCTGTATAACAGTGGCTGGTTATCACGAAGATGACAGATTTGACGTGTTTCCCCCTTTTGTCTGGCTGAAAAATCTCCAGAGCGCTGTCACTGCCTTCCGCCTTGACTTCTCATGCAAAACACAAAGTTTCATGCGCGCACCTGCGTCAGACTGAATCTGTCTGGACAGGATTTACCGCGAGTTTTCAAAATCACGGTAATCAAAGACGGTTTTAATGAAAATTAAATTTTAAACGGTAATACTAACCGTACGGACATTTTATTGTGGTTTACCGTGAAACCGGTAATCGTCCCATCCCTAATACCGTCATGGCAACGTAATGATCCCCAGCTTTCAATTGGCTCCTTCATTCCCCTCTCCACCCCTTCTCCCCAGGCCGTTGCTTCACATGAGAACATGTTCTCAGTTAAGTTGCCTGGTAAAATGAAGGAAAACTAAACAGATTTGGGGAACCACAATTGCTTTCACAACATATACATTGTATGTGATAAATGTCAGTAAACTGTTTCAAGCTTACATTTTCTGATTCTCTGTCAAAGATGAAGACAAATTGTACCAGTGTCTGTGCAAGCTTGTTTACAGGTCAATATATTTTGGCTTGTCATCATCTTTCAGAAAAACACTGTTACGCAGTGAAAATATTACTTTATATATTTATACAAGCACATCATTTTAGTATTTTAGTGTTTTGGAGTCACAAGTAAAACTGTTGCCGTTCAAGTCTATGCAATTGAAATGAATTTGTATTTGATCAAATTAGGTGAGAAAGTATAAATTGCATCAACAGGGTTCATTAAAGCAAGCTGTGGATTATTAGCCTGCATGTTTAAATTAGTTTTAGCAGCAACGATTCTGGCACAACATTTGCCATTGGTAAGCAAATAACAAATATGAAGGGTATTTAAAGTTGCAGAATGCATTTTTTTGCACATCTAATAACAATGAATTCAACTTTCACAGCACAATTAATTATATAAAGAAATCTCTGAGAAGCTTAGGACTGGATCGGAAGCAGTATTAATTTGTTAACTTACGTCACTGTGTTTTGCTTTTGTCTCGTTCATTTTTAATGCATTGCTTCAAGTGCTGGCATGAGGGTAGCAAATCAAGTGGACATTTAGCACTAGGAGTCGGGCGATTATTGGAGTGATAAACCAAAGTAATTAAAGCAGGGATCTAATGTCCATGCTGTCTTTAGGAAGTTTGTCTTCTTTCTCGTATGTACGTAGCCACTACTCGTTTGATTAGACTGGATGAGGTTAAGCCACTGTCATAATCTAAACAATTAAATCCAATGCCACAGGTTAGTGAAGGGTTAATTTCCCTGTTCTGCTTTTCTAATCAGACATAACTGGGTTACTGACCTTAAGTGGTCACTATATTTTACATTTGAGTCATTTAGTGGACGCTCTTATCCAGAGCGACTAAGTTTAAGTACAGGAACATCACACTGGAGCATTTACGGAAAAGGTGCTTGCCCAAGGACACAACAACAACTGTAAGAAATCCAAGGACATCACAGTCGGGAATCGAACCGGCAACCTTCAAACTGCAAGTCTTACTCACTGAGCCATCATTGAGCCATCTGATGCCCGTAAAGTTTAAGTTGTATTTACCTTAAGTAAGGGTGTTAGCCCGTGTATTCTGAATAAAATATTGAATCTGGCCTTCATACAATCACGGCCACATGATTATCCTTTGTTTGGCTCTGGCTCTGTATCCACTCGATTCTGATGTGGCTGGACGTGACGAGCAACATCCCCTGGTTACTCTGGGTCTCAGTCCTGGGAAAGAAACTGTTCAGATGGCAGAATATTTTGGTCATGATCGAACTTTAATGCCCCATGCCCGTCCATGGTTCTCCCATTTTTTTGAAATGTGGCTGATGCTGGAAGAGGTTTAGCAATCATCCTTCCTGTAGTAAAAATGTACAATCACTCCTGTACTTAAGTCACCATGATCAGTTAATGACTAAAATGTCAAATGGGTTCCTTGTATTTAGGTTATAGAGTATATTTCCTTCTGTAAACACTTGGAAAATAATATTGTATTATTACGTACTTGCCATATGTACAATGATGTCATATGTTGAAATTGGTTGGTGGAAAACTTGAACTGCCTCACGTCATCATAGTTAGGTCAGGTTAGGGTACAAAATATATCCAATCATTCATTTTCTCACATAAAGACCAATAAATTGGAAAGATCTGACATGACTAAATGTCTTCCTTAGACGCGGTTACTATACAAACAATATGGTTGTGCTGACATCATAGCACTTTGGTTATATGAGGTCCATTAGACTCCAACCGCACTGTCCGAATAACTGGCCAGTAATGGGCACACACTTTCATAATGGTATAACCCGCATTCCCACAATGTTTTGGCACAGTGATACAAACAAGACAAAAAGGAACCACTGCCAGTACCTAGGTATTACAGAAAATGAACTAGTTTTTACTTCTTTGTGGTAATCTCTCCAGCTGCATCTACAACCTTGTCCCGGTCTACTCTTTCCCTTCTGGGGTCCCTTGTTCCTGTGGCCAAGAGGAGATGAGGGCAAAATGAGTTGGGCTTGCCTTCCTGTCTCTGCCTTTTGTTCGGCCTCCGCTTATCCATGTGCATGGCCTTCTTCAGTGGATTTTGTACCTGCTATTAAACCCTGGAAGCTTCTAGAACTTTTTTGCCTTGTGCATGCTTCTACTGGGATGCTGCATGGGAAATGGCAGTCTTCTCGGGCGTGACTGGGGATGTGGCAGTTTCCCCTCTGGGAGATTTGTCTGTCTCTGAGAGGCTTGTCTGTGCCCACATACTCTACCAGTGTAACGAGACACAGCGAATGGACAAGGAGGCCTGTGAAGGGTTCCAAATCTGTCTAGCCTTCTGAAGGGGGCATTGTTGTTGTAGTTGGGGGTTGGGTATTCAAACAACAATATAGCTATATATTTTCTTTAACACTTTTCTCATTTAGCAGAGAGAGAAGTGTTTTTATCTAAAGTGAGTTACAAAAGCAATTGGGGATCAGTGACTTGCTTAAGGGCACAACTTCAGATATTTAGTTTTATTGGTTCAGAAATTCAAACCTGCTTAACACTGTAAGACTTCTTCATTGTCTACAGTTCATTTTGACTCAGTAATGGCTATATGTGCTATAAGTAACCACTACATGTTATACCAATACATTACCTTTTACATGCTTTTTACTCTAATCTTTGTCTGTCTAGAAGGAAGTATGCAAATTCAGGTTAATTTGTGGATTAAAAAAACAAAAAGACTTGCAGCAGTACTTTTCAGACAGCAAACACATCTGCCTTCCGTTATCGAACATCATATTATTGTCATAGGCCATACGTCTGGGTTTTGAACTTTTAAATCTAATATCTAGGTCTGTGTAAGCGTTTTCTCTGATATAGTGCAAGGAAAGAAAAAAAACGGAAAGGAAACTGCCTCTGCACCCTTTTTTTTTTCATTATTCAAAGTATATACGTCATCTTAAAAAACAACACAGAGCAGCCCACTCTGATTATAATTGTTATAATTTAGTGTAATTGCGTATCTGGATTGCATGTAAGTTTTGGGATACATGAGGCTTATCTACCTACACTCTGTCAAAGCAAAAGCTGCGAGCATGATTATTGTGTGTTTGAAAGTATATTTTATCCCTATCAAAAGCCAAATGCCTTAAAGTTATTTCAGGTAGACCTACATACAATTATACACACAAAGTCGATAGTGTTGATTATCTGAAAAGGTCTTGATACTACAGCCTTTCATCTGCTAAATTATCGGGTTGTCTTTTTGCCATTGGAGGTTTTATGCCTTTCACCACATACGGCCCATTCCCTGTTGGCAATCCAAAAGGGAAATGGAAACTCTCACCTCACATAATATTTGGTGAGAGTTTATCAACTTTACCATCAACTCGAAGGCTGCAAGCCATTCAAGTCACGGTTAAGAGGGGGTGGAAATGGGTGTTATCTGTGGAATCATAGCTGAACTTGGTTCCTATACACGGCAAGCAGGGCTTTGGGATGGATCAACACTGTTTTGGTTCAAGGGGTGATTGTAATTTGTGTTCAAGATGTGCACATGCCTGCAAAGACACCTTGCATACCTATAAGCACACAATGTTTAAAAGACATTGAAAAGACATTGTATAGAAGTTGAATAATATAAACAATGTTTTTGTTATTTTGGTTCTGTACTCTAGCGCTTTGAGTTTGATAGAATTAATTGACAATGCGGTTGAAGTGCAGACTGTCAGCTTTAATGTGAATAAATATTCACACTGCAAAAAGTCCTGTCTTAAAAATCTTGTTCCATTGGCAAAAAAGTATATTTATCTTGTATTCAGGTCAAAAAATCTAACCATCCTTAAAATAAGACATATTTACTTAACAAACTATATTTGTATTAGATAAAAACACTTGTTTTTAGTAAATATGCCCTGATAATCAGTGTAATTTTTATTGTTCCATTGGCAGATTATTTTACTTATTACAAGCAAGAAATACCTTGTATTCATACTTTATTATTTGTTTTTGTAGAGTAATTTTTTGCAGTGCATACATATTGGATGAACTGTTCAGAAACACCTTTTGCACATGGTCCCCCCATTTTTGGGCACCAAAAAACATTGGACAGTTTAACATAATGTAGAATAAAGTAATAATTGTCAATATTTGGTCAAATATCCTTTGCTTGCAATGACTGCTTAAAGTCGGCGATGCATCGATATCACCAGACGCTGGGTATCTCCTCTATTGATGCTCTGCCAGGCCTGTACGGCAGCCATCATACACACTTTTTGTGATGGCTCAATTAATTTCAATGAAGGTGAATATTAGAGGTTCAGATTTCCCAACTTTATGCAAATTTCCCGTGAAAATTGCGTCGGACTGACCAACCAGGGGACTTTGTGTAGCCGGGTGTATCATGTCCTCCATTCGAACAGATAACTTTGGTTCCACCGATTAATGTTCCATTGTATGCTCATTTGATAAAACGTTTAAAAATGGCAAAATAGAGAAACTAAATTGTAGCTATTTACTTACACTATTTGCTAACATGGATGTAAGTAAATCAAAAAATCTAACATGAAGTTCTAGTTACCAATTGTATTTAATATAGTGTCAGTGTTAGCTGACTACTGGTTAAAAAGAAAGGTACTTTATTGTCACATACACATACATGCAGCGAAATTCATTCTCCACATTTAACACATCCCTCAAGGGAGCATTTACAGCGCCCAGGGACCAACTCCAGATGTAATGCTTTGGTCCGGGGCACTGACTGAAGAACCTAACCTAACTACCATTGTAATCAGCTAGCATAGCACGCCCCACCACTTCTCCCACAAGCGAGCCACTTTCAGGGGAAACTAATGGGGATAGGCAAATTCTTCGCAAATGGTGTGCACATACTGTAAGAGATTATTTGATATTTTGATTTGCTTGCATTCAGCACTAGTTTAAGATCTATCAGAAATTGGTTTAATAATAATATATCAGACTGAAATAAACAAATCCTACCATGTCCAAGTGTCAGTCAGGACACTGAAGCTGACATTAGGTTGGATATTGTAGCAAGACAATGATCCAAACCATACATTCATTTCGGAATGCCTGACTGGTCCAACCATGCACTGCATGCAATGTACGGACACCCTAGTATCTTTCTTAGCAAGGAATAGTAGGAAAAATGGATTACAATTTAGGAATGCACCAAACAGTTGACTACATCTAATCAAATGATTTTTCTTACTTTCTGAGGGGTGTGTTTTGATTTTTCATCCCAATAAGAGCTTGCCTTCTTGGAAGAGACCGCCCTGTGGACTTCACTTTGACCGTTAACAGCAGAAGATTATGAATGCAAATGGCACACTTCAAATCATAGACCTTTTATCTGCTTCCTTGTAAATTTAATCTGGGAATGACACACACCTGGCCTTAGAACAGCTGAGCAGCCAACTGTCCAATTACTTTTGGCCCGATAAAAAGGACCACATATAAAAAGTTTGGTTATTCTTACGTCGTTCACCTGATTTGGATTTAAATACCCTCAAATTAAACCTGAAAGTCTGCACAAGTTCATGACATTATTTAATCCCCATTATTCTGTGGAAGACAACTAAAATAATAATATTCATGGACGTGACTTTATTTGAGCACCTTGGTCTTTCCTAGTCAAAATTAAATTTTACATTCCACTTCACACCATTATTCATTGTTTCTTAATCGCCCAAACGAAAGTAAAAAAGTCAGCGTGGCTAGAGATTCAGTGGCTGAAACCTGGCACCAACTGTCTGATCTAAAAACCATCACTGGTGCTCCCCTCACTGCAATTTCCCTAAAATAATTATTGAACTATTACAAAAAAATTCCCAGCTGAATCCTTTCGCCCCGCAGCACTGGACCACCGCATAGATGCATGATCCAACCCTTTCTCCAGTGGCTCTATAATAATTACTGTACCTTCAACTAGACATTTGTCCAGATACACAAGTTGCACCGATGACACCGACCACTCTGTTCAGTCACATCTCCGACAGCGTAGGTCCCATTAGAGAGGCCGACTTGTTGGTGGCTTGGTATGGTCTTAAGAACCTGACAACAAAAGCAAACGTCACCTCAGAAAACTCCATCCGATGATCATCCTTGAGATTCAGGGCTCAGTCGTTAGCTGAAGTAAATAAATACAATTGGAAGAGAATATCCTCCCACACAATCTCAGGTGAGAGGGCCACATCACACTGATCACCGGGTGTGCATGCCAGCCAGTGTATCATCTACGGGTGCTGAACAAACACAAAATCTCCAGGCGGTAATGACCAGTGTTAGTAATTGACTGACAACTGCACCCCCATTTAGGACCCCTATCACTCCAGGAGACTCCTCCCAACACCAAAAGTTATCCTCCGACAGGGGCATATGGTAATACAGGTCATGACAAAAACATCCACCTGAACACTTTCCTCATTCTATTGCCCTCAGCAACTGGCCGTCCGTCCCAAAGGGACTACTGTATGTTATGTTCACCACAAAACTAAAGATCTTCATTAAATGCCTCTGGAAAAATATATATCATACAACTGTCAATAAATGCATAGTATACTCACCCATCAAGTCCCTGTCTCTCATACGTTCACCGCCTTCATAACTGTACGATAACTTCACACAGATTGGGTATTCTGTCTCGATACGTAATGGTTCTGTTTTCTACTCCAACCATTACACCAAGTACAATTACATTTTTTGTATAAATATACCTAGCAAATAAAGCCAATGCTGATCCCTGAATGTGTGGCTGTATGTTTTTTCCATGGAATTGCCCAGTTAAGTTGGTGTTAAAGACAGTTCCATCTATACCACTTGTGAGAGTTCCAACGGGTGGTAGTGGCCTCTGCTGGGGAGATCCTGGTAAAACGTATCACGAGAGACACTAATTAGGTCCAGCTGAACTAATTACCTCTCTATCTGTTTCTACTCTACGTGAAGGTGTCTCGGGAGGTGCGGCAGGGCGGCGAAAGCCAGAAGTTAAAGGGAGAGAGGCCATTCCCAGAGGAGACCTAGAGGGTTCCAGCACTGAAAGGATCTGAGCAGCATGTTAAAAGTGTATGGAAGGGTTAGAGGCCAGATAGGTGAATTATCTCCCTGGTTTGAAACACGAGCACTACTTAGATTACGAGTGAATAGTGATAAAGGTGGGGTCTAAACAAAACCTTGTACTTTTCAGTTTCATTCTGTATTAAGGACCATGGTTTTGACAGCCTTTGTTTGGTTTAACTGTGAATGTATGGTGGAGTATCTACAGTAAGTCACCCTGTATTGAAGAAAAAGAAAGAAGCCTTGGTTTTAATAAAAAATTAAAATACAAGAACTGAACTGCATGTGCATGTCTCTGGTCTCATTTCGATGCCCTGATAGCTTGTCACAGGTTAACGGTGTGCAATGCATGCATGAAGGTGAGAAAGGAGCAAAGGGTAAAGGAAAAAGTGTTTTATTTACAAAACACACTTTTAAACAAGATACTGCCACGAGGGGCAAATACAAAATTATACAATACTTGGATACAAGATACACGACACACACACCAACCTGACAAAGGATAACGACTGACAGGGAATGAAGCAAACACACAAACTAAATACAAAGCTTAATGAGGATAAAGAGGAAACATCTGTGTACTTATTAGAAACCCCTGGCAATCTATAGGCTGCTGGTAACGTGTGACTAACTACATGGGAAACCTGAACCAAAACAAAATACACAGGAGAGAAACCAACACAATACCAACAGGGGGGCAACACAAAACACAACATGTACGATTCCTTCAAGGGGGGATCGTTACATAGCTCAACATATGTTTACTTTAACCTTAACCTTACCCTAACCTTAACCTCAATATCCTAGTATGTTATGCCTGAACTAAACGTTCCCCAAGTACTTTAAATTGTAACCGATTGGTCTATTCTTGAAAATGGTCAGGTAGAACAGTGATTCAATACATACAAAAGATCACATTTGAATGGCCATGTTGTAAGTCTGTCTAAATAATGCAGTGAAATTTCCATTACATATGGCTACTATTGCCATGAGAACAGGTAGGTTATATTTATCAAATTAATATTTGCTTTTTAACTTTCTTGACAGCAATGTGCTTATGAAATCATTTGCATGCCCGAAATTACATTACACACAAGGCGTCAATGGCATAACAAAAAATAAAAATTAACAAATCCATAAGAACCTTTTTGAAAAAGAAATACATTGGTCGAATGGAAATGGGACAGCCTTTTCCCTATTAACAAACAGGAATTGTAACATTAAGGTGTAATGGTTTCAATTCCGAGAGTTTGTAGAAAGGCAACCCCGTGCTGTGAAAAGACAATCATCCCAGCATGTGACCACCATACCAAATGCACTCTGTATGATGGAATAAAATGATCTCGATTAATAAAGCTTGTTTTATGGTGGCAAAGTTCCACAAAACAAACTGTAATATAATAATCTTTTTGAAAAAGACGAGAGATCTCAGACACCATATTTGACGTTAAATTAATAAATTTACATATTTAAATTGCTTTAGTTCCAACTTGTTCCAAAGGTTCTGGCAATATTCAAAGAATGAAAATAACACGTTAAGGTCAGTTTAGAAAGTTGATATGTCTTGTGGCCTGGAAAATAGACATAAATATTAATGTAGCCAGGCATTAATATTGTTTTAAGGAAAATTATATTTAATATAATGCATGTTATATAATCCTGATTCACTAAAAAGCACAGTGTTTTTCAATTGAGATGTTTATTTAGGAAGATTGTGTACTCTCTATGTGATTTGGGAAGTGAGAGATTCAGATTGCTTATTTTATGAGTTTTAAGCTGGGCAGATCTATAAAAATGTCTCATTCATTGTTGTAATTGAACCAGGGCTTATACAAGTTGCAAAAAAACAAAGAACTCTGACGTTGACTGGGTTATTTCAAGGGTGCAACATACAGTATGCACTTTAAAAGAATAACTGTAAAGTATCCGTTAAAAAACAAAAAAGTACTGCTACTCTTTTGCAAGTACGATTTCCATTATTTTACAGAGAGTTCCCTTAAAGTAATAACAGATGATACAAAGTATAAACACATTAATAGTCCATTAATAGAGGGAAGAAAATCACTCAAGATTATGCAAGAATGCTTCTCACTGCCCCTCAGGGGTGCATCCTCAACTCAATACCTGATAACCCACCAATGTGTTTCTCTCCAGGACACCAACTGAAGTTCGCAGATGCCACCATTGCAGTCGGTCTGAGGATAACACATATATTATCATCCCACTTCAGTTTTACAATGGAATGAAGTTCTTGGCTGTTGTGACTACACCATATCACCAGTTATACTGCACGCAGTTCTCTCATTTTCCAACAATGGCGGAAACTCTGTCTAGTATAACCTCACATCCGCATCACATCCCTGTGTTCCTTCTGGTGCTGACATTTCTAAGCACAGAAACAAACAACTTCTGCATTCAAGACTGCTTAGTAAATGGAAAGTGTTATTTTGACCACTAACGCAAGCCTCCAGCACATCTTGTCAGGCTGTAAGATTGCGCTCTCCCAGGGACGCTAAAGATGGCGCCACAACCAGGTCCTGAGAAAGCTAGCCGAGGTGATAGAGGGGTGTCGACGGGACAGCGAAGAAGTACCACCAGCAGAGAACCACAACCACATCAGCTTTGTCACAGAAGATGGGAGGAGAAGAAACCGCAGGCCAAGAGAATCATCTAGGCCGTTTTCCCCTGATCAGGAGTGGAACGTGAGAGTCGATCTCGACAGGCAGCTCCGTTTCCCGGTTGAGATCACTGGTACATCTCTCCACCCCGACATAGTGGTGTGGTCTACCGAGGCAAAATCCGTGCTCCTCACTGAGCTCACCATCCCAGCGGAGGAGAAGATGGAGGCCGCCTACGAAATGCAAGAAGGCCAAGTACGCAGAGCTGGCGGCTGAGTGCCGCGTGTCTGGCTGGAAGACCACCACCTATCCAGTAGAGGTTGGACGCAGAGGTTACGTCTGGCTGTCAACCATACGCCTTCTGAGGGACGTAGAAGTGATTGGAGAGAACCTAAAGAAGGCCACCAAAGAGCTAGCGGAGGAGGCTGAGAACGGGAGCTTTTGGCTCTGGCTGAGGAGGAAAGAAAAGAACTGGGGAAAGAACAACTAACCCTGAAAACAGCCGCAGGGGTAACACCTACTGTACCAGCTCCAGGTGTTGACACTGCTCCACCACCAGGAGACGTTCCAGTATTAAAGGAGTGAAACGTTGGTGAATGGTGGTTCCTGGCTGATGACCCTGAAGCCTACCCGTGGGCACTGGAGGAGGTGCGACCGGCAGCAATGCCTAGCAGGTGTTCCACCTAAATGTACATTTTACTGACAAGGTGGTCTTATGCTTTGAAGTTTTCCTTCTACCTCTCTAAATCTCTAGCCTATTACAGTAGCTAGCACAGTCGCCGGCCATTTATAAAACATTTAGTTAGTTTAGTGGTTTATTTTGTTGGTTATTACAAGCTCAATGGCAAATCAAACCAGAAGACATCAGCTAATGTCTGTCCAAATAAAATGATGGGTTACTTACACTCTAAATGGAATTACCTTTTAACCTATAAATACAGTGTTTCACTCAAAGGGACATATCAAACCACAGGGCCGTTCCTAGGGAAATATCTATAATGAAAAAGCTACATCATGCATCTTGTGAACATAATAAAACATTTTTTCAGATCAGTACAAATCACAAAGGTGTTAAGTTTCCCAGAGTAAACACAAGATTAGGTCTCTGCAGTAAGGTATAAAATATGTTTTTTTAATATTCTGCTAACACTGACTCTGAGGCAGCTAAGGGTTTAACTTACTCATTAATTTATTGGGCCCAATGTCAATAAGTCTCTGGCAGAAAATACATATGAAATACGAGTCAGATGTGAAAAGGACCTTAGAAATCGACAAATTAGATGGGCTGAGGGGAATAATGGAAGAATGAATTCACACAGAATTTGTGAAATCAGCAAACAAAGTCTTACAATTAGTACAATTGACCTAAATCACCTGACGCAGTATCATTCTAACTGAGACATTCATAGTTTACACCCATACAAAGATGCATTGAACACTTCACAAAACAGCAGGGGTGTGGGACAATCAACGCTTGTTTGATAGTTTGAAAATGTTACATGGATTGTATAGACATTATGGTCAAATATAATCCTTCCTTCGATAAAATAGCGAGGCACCAAAGTGTGAAGACTGTACAGTGAGAAAAGACTGTCCTAACGTAGCCAGTGTCATCTTATTTGTGGAGAACGGGCTAATAGATTGAAAGCAATGTCATTGGCCACTTGAAAGAATCTTGATTACAGCCAATAATAAGAGCCCACAGTGATTTCCACTGCAGAAAAAAAACGCGATGAGGGACCCTAGTAACAAGGTCTGACCAATGGCTTCAGTGGCACGTTTCAGAACTGATGATGCAATTGATGACCTCTGATGTCTGTCTGTTTGTCTGCATCAGGAAGAATTCCGGTTCATTTTTAGTTGCAAACTAGCAAGAATCCAAAGAGGACTTCATGAAATGACTTGCTATACTTTCTGAAGCTTAATACTCTCCACTTTTTTCCATGACAAAGATATTGAAGTGATGAGGAAGCTTATTCTGAAGCACAACTGTTGTGTCAATGAGTGGGAGGACATTTGGGTAACTACATCTCCATAGGTAGATGGGCTTTCAGTAGATTAATGTTGGTTCACACCCACTGCAAATGCCAATTCTAGCAGATCCCTGCAGCTAAATTCATGGCCATGCCTGGAACTATTCATTATTAATAATGGCTGAAAGAGTGCAACGTCTATGTTGTCAAATTGGGTAGTGAGAGACCACTTAAATCAATTATTTGTCAGCAATATTTGATAAGCCAAATACAAACAGCAGCTGCCCTGCTAAAATGGGATACCCATGGAGTGTAGCACTGTAAACATTTCAACACTGTAGTTCAGAACTCGGATTCACAGGGTTAACGTCATGTTGTTTCTCACTCAACAGTATTTCTCTCTGACTCACTCCATTCACTTCATTGGAAGTCTGCAAACATCACATATTATGAGATTAGATTGTTTAGGTTCATTTCCAAATCATTCCCAGACGGTTTCTTTCTTCTCAGGTAAAAAAAAAGGGACTTCCACACTTTATATTCCGAAATTGTGCTTAAAAATTTCCTTTTTGTGTAAGCTCTTTAAAATTAATAATAATAAAGGGGCCTCAATCTGGTCACAGTGACCAGGGTTGTATCCTGGTTACCACAGTAAGGCTATTCCAGAGGGCTCTGTACCTGAGGTAATTGGGTAAGTCCCACACCGTTATCTAGAAACAACAACCTCTGGTGTATGTACCAACTTAAATGTACAATATGTAGTTTTTGGTCACTAGGGGCCTCTCAATCAAAACAATAGCAAAATATGTACTTGGATGACGTCAGGAAGTAGCACGGGTTCATGGGTTTTGTTATCGTCGTCAATGACAACCTTCCAATCTAGCATCTCCGGCAGAACAAAATGTTCACTGACAAAGCAATGTATTGTTAAAAATATTATAACCTTATTCACGTTATGTTTGGCGGTTCCCAGGAACTTAGAGGAACTAGAGCAGTCAAAGGTTAAATGACGCCGTTGACAGAAGACAAAATAAAACGTCCCGTGTTTTCGAATTCAATTACAAATTTCTCTGGATTTGAAAGTTGGTGGAAACATTTAGGATAATGTAAGTACACAACTAAGAAATATATATAATATAGGTATAGTGATGTTTGCTTTTATAATGCTATTGTTCTTGCTATTGTTATTGCTTTGGTGCTGAACAAACAGTGTAATAAGAATCTGACAGTTCGTTAAATTCTAAGATTCAGATGATGCAGAAAGCATTTGATCCTTGACTCTCCAACCCATGTGAGGGATCGCTGACGTAACAAGGCTTAACGGGGGAAATGGACATGACTAACTGGGAGGGAAGAACAACCGAGGGGGAAATCCCCAAAAAATATATCAGAGATTTCAGTCAATTCAGGTGGGATATGAACTGTTTATCTGGTTAATGGGGTGGGTTGTCAACCATCCTATCAACCAAATCAGGGCTGTGTTTGTATAATATAAACCTTTGTTTTGTAACAAATACCATATCGAGTTCATCTCACCATAGAAAATGTGTTAATAAGATGAGAGTTGCAATGCATATATATAGGGTAAAAACGTTATTTGCTACGGTATGCACATTAGAACAACATATTTTACTTCTACACTCCCAGATACACATAGCAGTCTCTAAACTGAAAACCAAACCTTTGGAGACCGATAACACAGATGACACAGCCTCTGCGTACCTGAGGCGACTAAATCACTGTTTTGTAAGATGTGTTTCTTCTTGTCTCATTTGCATCTTTGCTACCTCGTTGGAGACTAGGCATCTGCCTAAGTGTTAATTCATTCTAATTGTATACTTCCTCTTTCAAGGGGTACCCAATTTGTTGTCTGGTCCCCTTAGCTTCCTTAACCTGATATTTAGCCCTCGTTTTTTGCTAAGTAAACAGCTTGAACAATGGATAATCAGAAAGTGGGACGCTGGTGAGTGAGGCAGATGCTCCTCTGCATTGCAGATATCACCGCCTCTGCTTCGAATCAATTGGCAATTAGAGCTATTGCACAGCAGCTGCTGGTATGCCCTTATTTATTTCGCTGGAGTGTTCCTTTTTTTTCCTGATGCCCGCAACGTAATTGCTGAATGCAGCTTTAGGGGCCTTTCGGAAAGAAACTATTAGGACCAGGAGGTGTCAACTCCAAGCCTGGAAACCTGAGTAACAGTAGTTTTTTTATTATACCTGGTAGTTAATTGCTTTCACAGTTAATTGGTTTCACCTGGTGTCCAATGATAAATGTATCCATCATTTGAAGGCTAGACTCAACACAAGCAGTGCACAGGGCCTGAGAACCCCTGGATTAAGCATTGTCTGCATTTCCGCTAAGTTTAATGAACAAAATGTAGAAATTGTTACAATGAGGTTTTTCCCCAAGTGAAAGCATATAACATGTTCTAAAGAGTAACATTTCTGACTTTTCTAGGGTGTGTGTGGTCTTTCATCCTTCTGTTAGTCTACTTTACATTTTTAAGCCAGCTCGGTTGACTTGGAGCACATTCGTATTTAACATTGTATAAAAAATAATTACAGAGGGTTTAGATCCGTAATGATTAGGTGGCCAGGATCGTGTGATTGAGAATTATTACTAAACAGGAGCTCTTTAGTTAGCTTTGAGCATGGCCATATGAAGATATCTTTTCCAAGTGAATACATGTCTAGACAGTAATTACCCTTATGTTGGAGTCTTCCACCATACAAAGGCAGAACAATGCTAATTTTATTTCAAAAGGTGATGGGGAATGAAATTTGGCACATTTTCCACAAAACGGTGTGTTGTTGTGATTGCCAGGTGAAGAATCGTTCAGAAGTGATTGTCTGGGTCTTTTCAACTGTCTTGAAGCCTCAATCCTCTGTTGGTGGCTAACCAGACAGCTAGTACTAGCAGCATTCTAGAAGGAGACCTTAATGTAACAGCCTTCAGCGACAACACCTGGCACGGTGGCTCCTTAACTAAGTGAAGGTTTACGATCATACTAAGACAGGTACTAAACATTTTCTGTTCAGTCTGATGCAGGGCGAAGGACTAGGGTTAAGCGCAGATTATGTCACCTAAAAGGCGGAGCTTGCAGTAGACCTCAAAACCCTAATTGGCTTCAAAAGGCATGCCTGTATAATGTACCATTTGTCAAATCAAAATGACAGACTGTGTATCAATAAAAACTACAGTATCTCATTGTAGCAACTCGCTATCAATTTTTGATGTCTTTTGGCATTTTTCCAAGGCATCACAGGCAAGCCATTCAGTTTTTTTCCACGCTACATGTCTAAATGACAAGTCTCACATAATAGCCATATTTGAAGTGTAAGTTGGTACATTTTCCCTGTTGTCGACAAGATAACTCCCTATGTTGACAGACTAAGGATATCTACTCAGAGAAAGACCATACACACTGTAATAACAGCATGGCACCGCTAACTACAATTATGGTTTGGAGTGAGTCACTTTACAATACGATGCCATGGGGGAAATGTTTGGTTTCTATGGAAACCCCATTACATGGTGGCCATTGTTTATGAGCGTTTGAATACGGGTCATGAGTTCCATGCTGGTTGCAACGCTGTTATATTTGATGCACATACTGTATATCTTATTTTCTCCCCTGTCAACAGATGATGGAATGTCACGAGATTGTTTGAAAATCCAAACTGTTGACAGCTATTTATTTGATGAGGAACATAAATTACTCTGCCTGGTTCTTCAGTCTCTCAAGGGAAACACTTGCTGTAATCTGCCTCCAGACTGTTACATGTCTGCTATACAGGGTTATCCATCCGGAACAGCCAGGACAGCACTGGAAACCCGCCAGAGTCTGGATCCGCCTCTATGGCTGATACCTTCCTAGGGAGGCTTTCCGAGCCACTGTGCTTTCAACATCTTACTGCTTGTCATTTTGGGGTTTTAGGCTGGGGAACTAGTATATAAACACGTTGAGACAACTGCTGTGGTAAAAGGGCTTTGTGAAATAAACTTCATTGATTGACCCCACACACACACACACACACACACACACACACACACACGCACATCGAAGAGAGGGATATGGACGCCTATCACATCGCATGTCACCTAAAATCATGAACAATGCCAACTAGGTCCCTCTTCTCATGAGACACATTTCCCTCAATCACCCATCATTACCACTTTATCGATTATCCTGCTAGCTACCTAATTAGTAAACTACCCATATGGAATAAGTAATAGATAAATAATAAATTAATAAATGCATGAACTGATACTCCTCTGAAACCAAATGAATGATCTGCATGAAATTTTGTATGCCGCATATGGAAAAGTTTTCATTCAGTACTATAAATAAATTGTATTCATGCATTTGTATTGTAACTAAATTTGGCACGCTACTCTAAAATACTGCCAGTACTCAACATACTGGTATGTTTTAACACACCGGCACATTTATAATCTGTTTATATGTAGTGCTTTTTATAGTGTGTGTGAGTGCATGTTTGTGAGGAAGTGTGCGTGTCTGAGTGTGTCTGTGCATTAATGCGTGTGTGAGAATATGTGTTAGTAAGTTTGTGTGAGCATGCGTGTGTGAGAGTGTGTGGGAAAAAATATAAAACAAAATATAATTTCTCATTTTAGGGGCGAGGCCATTCGGTGTTACAAAAATGTTTAGGGCACAAAGGCCATTGAGTGAAATAAGATGATTTGGAGCTTACAAATACACTTCTGTATAAAAACACGCATTACATGAAAACATACATTATTAACTTTTTTTAAATGTGACTGACCACCTATATCTGGGGCACCAAAGTATTTTTATTTTTTATTTTATGAAAGGACAGATTCAGAGCTTTCAAATGGCGTATCTGTCACTCCAATTGGAGGAACAGTGGGACTTGTCTGAGAACTGTTGATGAGAACTGTTGGCTACTACTGGAAATCCATAGGCTACAATTTCTTTTGTTTAAGCATTTCTAAGGATGTGTATGCATACACTATTCTCATAGTTTGTATAGTGTAGGGAGAGAAGTTTATTTTCATCTTTTACCAGTACGTCTTTAAGACAAATGTTTTAAATTTGAATAGTTATGTCAATTTAGAATTAATACCTCTGTTGTTGTCTCAAGCCCACTTGAGACCTCATATCTCAGGCTTACCACCTAAAGACTCCATTTTCCATCCGTCCATCCATCCATTTATCCGAGATCGGGTCGCGGGGGCAGCAGCTCCAGCAGGGGACCCCAAACGTCCTTTTCCAGAGCCACATTAACCAGCTCCGACTGGGGGATCCCGAGGCGTTCCCAGGCCAGGTTGGAGATATAATCCCGCCACCTAGTCCTGGGTCTTCCCCGAGGCCTCCTCCCAGCTGGACGTGCCTGGAACACCTCCCTAGGG
>JACXGM010020176.1:0-17997 GCA_016801145.1 Umbra pygmaea | reverse complement strand
GTCTGTCAAGGTAACCTAGTGATCAATTTGTGTGTCTGTCAAGGTAACCTAGTGATCAATTTGTGTGTCTGTCAAGGTAACCTAGTGATCAATTTGTGTGTCTGTCAAGGTAACCTAGTGATCAATTTGTGTGTCTGTCAAGGTAACCTAGTGATCAATTTGTGTGTCTGTCAAGGTAACCTAGTGATCAATTTGTGTGACCCCAGTTTCAGGCCCACACAATAACTTTACCCATTCTATATTTTTATCAAAGCTGCTTTAAAAAGTATACAGACTGCTGTCTACTTGCTCATTTGTCAGGTGCAGAGTTAAAATATGTATTCCAGTCAGTCATTAATTAAGTTGCATGCAAAGACACAGGAAAACATACTTTTTAAAGATGAAAAATGTTTAATTATAAAAAAATTCAGAGCAGGCAGCTATATACAAAATACACAAAATGTACAGAAAGAAATATAAACACAGTGCTGTTGGACATAAATTCAACTTTTTCTTTACAATCCTATTTTAAAAAAGGCAGTTTTCACAAAGTGCTTTGACAGACACCTGGCCTCTAACCCCCAAGAGCAAGCAACACAAGTGATGCACAGTGGCTAGGAAAAACTCCCTAGTAGACATAGGAAGAAACCTAGAGAGAGGCCAGACTCAAGGAGGTGGCCAGTCCTCTTCGGGCTGTACCGAGTGGGGGAGCTAAAAGTGCACAGTCCAAAAGAATGGGTGGGCTGTGACCATAAACCTTGTCTAGCATCAACACAGTACGCTGGTCTTGAAGGGAGAATGCAACGCTCTCTTCGGAGGTGTACATCTGGAGTCACAGGAAGAGGTCATCCTGTCACATGGTCCTATTGGCATCTTCACAGGTTTTCGGTGCTCCTAGGGTTGAACATCAGACATCAAAAACATTAGAGTGGGCTTACCTTGGGTCTAGTAAATCGGTACAGCTCTGATCACAAAATGAATAAGCGGGCAGAACACCGCCTGTGGCTCAGACACATTCTTATCTACAATGTAATAATAATTTCCTGGCAACTGCGTCTGAAGCCGAGCCTCTACCTTAGCTCTCTTAACAAAAGAAAAATTACAGCAACTGCAATATGACATGCTACTTAGCTTCGGCTGGTCGTAGTAGTTGAGAAACTTCTCCCCTGTCGCTGGTAGAAACTTCTTCAGTCATCAAGCCACACCAAATCGGCGCCCTCTCCGCCAAACGATTTTCTGCTGATGCTGTAATCCCACAACAGCTCCTCGTTGACCTTGATGTCCCGTAGGGCCATGAAATGCAGGCAGTCCTTGGGGTTGTCAGGAAACTGAATGGTGAACCGCTGTGGCCGTACATTCTTCTTCTAGGAATGGTTCATTCTCCTGCCAAAAGTATCAAAGTCAGGGTGACAATCACAGGGAAATTTTTGTGAATCGATGCACAAAGGTTCACTTCCCTTGCCGAACATGTACGAAGGCTTGTCGGTGAGACTCTATCCTCTTCTTGCCCTCAAGACTGGAAATGACCTCGCCGTGGTAGTCACAAACCACATCGTTCCTGAAGAAAGGCATTGTGGCGATAACACCTGTATAGAGGAAGACAATCCTTAGAGCACTATACTTATATTTTGACTACTTTACGAGAGGGGGAAGAAAGTGTCTAATGCACTGGGTCCTTATCTAGGCCTGAAAAAGTTCACGTGGACAAAGACATGCGGGGCTAACCTTTGCCTTTTCCCTCAAAGTGTTGATAGCCAGGCCCATTTCTGATTAGTGATGGAGGTCATGACTACGACGTCCTTCTGTCTGCTCTCGGTCCTGTTGACTAGGCGCAACACAAGCCTGCTGAACTTCAGCCACTGTTGGTCTGTTGGCAGTCCATTCAGTCTCCTTATCCAGGATGCGTTGCACTCTAGTCGCGGGAGGTTTGGTTCCTTTCCGGTCTATGGAGTTTTCTACAAGGTGTACAAGTTACATCAGATGCATGAGGTGAATGTTATGACACATGAACACGAAACACCACATGAAAACCCAATGAAGCGATTCGATTTGACTTGCATGTACCCAAGGACATACTGTACGCGCAGTTTGTGCTGAACTGTTCTCCAGTGGGAATAATAGCTGTGGCTGTCTTTGAAACCTGCATCCAAGCACTATCATTTTGTCGGGATGGGGCTGTGCAGCTTCACAGGAAAGAGGTCTCCACCTATGTTATGCTAACAAGCTCTAGTTTGGGCTAGTGGAATAGGGATTCTACTTCTTCAATGTAGGCAAGTAATGTTTACATTGTTTCTTGAAAAAAAACAAGTACAGGTTCTGTGCCCTAACTATAATATAAATATACACAGTGTACAATATACAAATGAATAGTACCTTACTAACCTTGAATTCAGTTACCACTTTGCCATTAAGATGGTGTCGCCACATCATTGTAGCAATGCAGTATTGGCTGAAGGCAGCTTTTTGGGCCTGACACACCCTTGTTGTCGGTCAGTCTTTGAAAAATATCTGCCATTTCGCCAGATGCTCGATGTAGGAAGTCCATTTCCACACTGCTGTAATGTAAGAGTAAAAAGTCACATTACCTGGTATAATAACAGGACACTTCTAAACATTGGAGTAATAAATCCCCTCAAGTTCTAAATTGTCATTATCTGAAAAACACGAGTAAGTTCTCAGCTAGCACCTAGCTGACAGGACACAGGCGGACCAGAATTGGTGGTCTCCCCAACGGTTTGCTTACCATTTAACAGTGGTGCGCAGAATTATAATTATAATTCAACACTACATGGTGACTCAGATGTTCTTATCTTTATCTACAATAGAGTAGTCCTTTCCTGGCAACCACATCTGAAGCCGAGCCTCTAACTTAGCTCTCTTAACAAAAGAAATAGTACAGCAACTGCAATATGACATGCTACATAACTACTATGACCAGCCAAAGCTGAGAAACTCCTCCCCTGTCCCTGGGTAGAAACTCCATCAGTCATCCAGCCACACCAAATTGGCCCCCTCTCCGCCAAAAGTATTTCTGCTGATGCCGTAATCCCACAGCAGCTCTTCCTTGACCTTTATGTCCCGTAGGGCCAGGAAACGCAGGCAGTCCCTGGGGCCATCAGGAAACTGAATGGTGAACCGCTGTGGTTGTACATTGTTGTTCTTCCGGGAATGGTTCATTCTCCTGCTAAAAGAATCTAAGTCTGGGAGACAGTCACAGGGGAATGTTTGTGAGTCAATGCACAAAGGCTCACTGACCTTGAAGAAGAACATGTAGAAAGGCTCGTCGGTGAGACTCTCCATTCTCTTCTTGCCTTGGTTGGATATTGCTTCGCCATGGTAGTCGCACACCACGTCGTTCCTGGAGAAGGGCATTGTGTCAATAACACCTGTATAGAGAAAGACAAGCTCTATACTTAGTTAGACTATGAGAAGCAGAAGAAAGTGTCTTAATGCACTGGGTTTAGATGTTGTGTTTTGATCCAGACATGATAATCCTTATCCAGGCCTGGGGAGGTGATGTGGACAAGGACATAGGGGGCTTACCGTTGCCTTTTCCCTCAGTGTTCGATAGCCAGGCCTTTCCATTTCTGGTTGGTGATGAAGTCATAATGCCAACGTCCTTCTCTGTCTGCTTTCGGTCCTGTTGACTAGGTGCCACCCAAGCCTGTTGAACTTAGGTCACTGTTGGTCTGCTGGCAGTCCATTCAGTCTGTTTATCGATGACACGTTGCACTCTAGTCACTGGGAGTTTGGTGCCTTTCCTGTCCATTGTAACATGGAAAATATTTTTGAAAACACCCCATCGCTGTACCATAGTTGTTAATGCAGTCCCAGCTGGCTTCGATGGACTGATACACATGACCTGTTCTTGTTTAATGTCACGCTGTAGCTCCATGCTCTGTTTGGTTAGACACCCACCTGAACCTTTGCTGCTTCTCCACTTGGTTTATAACTGGTTTCACGCTGTAGCTCCATGCTCTGGTTAGACACCCACCTGTACCTTTGCTGCTTCTCCACTTGGTTTATAACTGGTTTCACGCTGTAGCTCCATGCTCTGGTTAGACACCCACCTGTACCTTTGCTGCTTCTCCACTTGGTTTATAACTGGTTTCACGCTGTAGCTCCATGCTCTGGTTAGACACCCACCTGAACCTTTGCTGCTTCTCCACTTGGTTTATAACTGGTTTCACGCTGTAGCTCCATGCTCTGTTTGGTTAGGTCGTTTTCACACATAAAAGTCCGGACCAAGGTCCGAACCAACGTTCGTGTTTAATTACATTGTATACATTTGATCCCGTTCTTTTTGGTTTCACATAGTGATTTTGCTAGCGCACTAAAGAACTTTCCATGACATACCTACGGCCTGCCTATCGTCACCACATACATGTGTTGCTTCTCCCTTTGGTGAGTAGACGGGTGTGTGTCTGACGTTGGCGTGATGTTTTGTCTTTCTCCGTATGAATGAAAATGAATGAACAAATGAATGAGCAAAACCCGATTGCGTAGTATTACTACCAGCAGCATCAACGTCAGCACAAACTGCAAGCGCAATACTCCCAAGAAATGTATTTGAATGATTTCGTCTAATCGAATTGAAATGAAATATCTAATCTCCTCTCCACGTAGGCATACTTCCACGATTATTTTTTGCTTTTTCTAGCGTTTGTTTTCTGAGTTTGTTCTTTTCCTATGGTACGTAGTTGCCCAACTTCCTGTAATTGATCCGAAAGTCCGAACCATCCAAAAAGTGTTTTCATACTGCAAACGAACCAAACCATGGTTAAGTTTGGTCCGGACCGAGACCACCTTTTTGATCGGACCAAAATTTGGTCTTTTGATCCGGACCGTGGTCCGAGGCACCTTTCACACCTGCAATTTTGGTTTCGGACCAAACTGAAAGTTTCGAAAGTCCGGACCAAATGAGGTATGTGTGAAAACGCCCTTAGACACCTACCTGAACCTTTGCTGCTTCTCCACTTGGTTTATAACTGGTTTCACACTGTAGCTCCATGCTCTGTTTGGTTAGACACCCACCTGAACCTTTGCTGCTTCTCCACTTGGTTTATAACTGGTTTCACGCTGTAGCTCCATGCTCTGTTTGGTTAGACACCCACCTGAACTTTTGCTTCTTCTCCACTTGGTTCATACCCATTTTCAAAAACACAGAGATGTTGAAACACACTATCAAAATGCATTGGAAGTGTAATTTTAATTAGGTGTGGTGTGAAGATGTGTGTTTTTACATGTGGCACAAATATAATATTGACGTGCTGCGGGAATGTAACTCCAAAGAGTCTTTCCCGATGATCCTAGAAAAACTTTTGTTGTCAACAGTTTCTGGCAGCACCTTCAGGTAGGGTTGGGAGGTATGGCTTAAATTTAATACCCCGATATTTTTCAAATGTTTGACGGTATCCCGGTATTTAAAGTTATTTAATTTTTTAAGTAAAGGGTTGAAAGAAATTAATTTGTTCGTTAATTATGATTTGTGTTGGAACACCAATAAACAAGACTGAGTAAGTAAAAGTAGTGCTATTGTTTAAATCTTTATTAAATGCAGGAATACTAATAAATAACTTTGCAACCGCAAAAAAAAACAAGCCTATCCACTGTCTATGGCTTTAGTTCTGAACCGTGGCATGTCGCACCACCACAGTACTTGCTTAGGTTTATGAATTACAAAAAAGCCCCACTGTCGTTTAACTAGATTAACTACTGGTATAGTTCTGACAATCAGATTGGTTTCACAGGTTCTGGGCATGGAAAAATAGCCTTTGAACTCGAGCCAAACAACCCCCATAAGCTTTTTTCCCATGTTATAACATCGATCGAGTGGCTTAGTGCATGCGCTAATAGAACCGAGCGTGTATATGTCGTCAAGAGCATGCCAACGGTGTAGGTGGCAGTATAACGAAAGGCTGAAGCCCACGTTAGCCAATCAGATTCCCAAAAGTAGCCAGATGAAAATGTAAACATAGGTCGCACTTTTGGCGCAGGTGCATGTTCTGGCGCATTCTGTGACTTCGGCTGCCTAAATCTCCGTTTTCCTTCGTTTACATGCCAACAGAGTTTTCAAAAATCTCCACTTTAGCCGGAGTTTTTAGAAAGAATCGTTTTCAAGGGCGAATTCTCTGTTTGCGTGTAAACGAAGGGCACAAACGAAGGGAAATATCTCTGTTTTTCAAAATAACCGTACATGTACGTGTAAACGGGATCTTAAACCAAACCATGTCCACACTATCGACGTTGCACCCTTTTTAACAACACATTTTTCGCTTGCTGCTGCGTGGATAATTCTACCTGCACCCTCCATTGTTTTTTTCCACCGTTTATCTAACTTCCAGGTGTTTGTTTCTCACGTGTGTTTGTGTGTGTCCTGCAGTGGGCATTAAGATTTTAGGGGCGCAGTTTATTCCAAAATAAGATTATTCTCAGTTGTTGCAGCTGGCGGAATGACATGAAAAAAATACTGGTAACGAATATAGCATACCGCTACATACATGAATACCGGTATATAGTTTTTTCCGGTATACCCCCCAGCCCTACCTTCAGGTACCCCTGGTGAATGTGCTCAAAGTAACAGCTGAAATACTGTGGAAATGAATGCATTATTATTAGTCAACATGTTCAGTCATTCATTATTATATACTCATTTATACTATTCTGGCATAAATGAATGACTTACAGTCTCTAGTCAGAACGAAATGATTATTTCTTCCTGATGTTAACTGTCATTCCATTACTGTACCTGTGTGAACAGAAAAACACTAAATTAACAATGGTTAGAATTCAATCCTTCAGTGAAGTGGCCAAAAGGGTCTGGGCGCAGGGGGCACTGTCAGCCTGGGCAGTGTGAGTTCAGGGGCGCCGTCAGCCTGGGCAGTGTGAGTTCAGGGGCACTGTGGCTTTGTGGGTGGGACTTAAAACTATAGTTGGTTTTCTAGCGATTTCCGTGTCCAGCGGGCACTGGGTGTGTATGCCATGAATTTAGATTTACATGTTTATTGGAATAAAAGCGTCAAGTACAAGTTTACCATTTCCATTGTAGAAATGTAAATAGGCCAACATTTGATGTTTGCTTATTAAACACTAACTCTGCCTGGGATTACGAAACTGTAATGACTTAATTATATATTGTTTAAGAACATTGGACTCTTCCTCCGTAAATTATTTCCATGTTGTGGTCATGTGTTCATTGGAAATAAATGCGATTTACAGAGGAAGAATTAACAAATATGCGGTATATAGTTAGGATGGCAACCTAAAATTAAATCATTGTGTTTTTCTGTCTACTTTTTTGTGAGGTGCCATTAGATCCCACAAGCTTCATATTGACCGCTGGCCTCACAGTGCCCACTCCTGAAATATAATTGACAGTTTTCCCTGACTTTAAAATGGGATCACATGTATAGGTTTATATTATGCAACTTTACAATCCCAGACAGAGGAACACATTGGTATTAAGCTAGTCTACTGGTGAATATACACATAGATCAATTTCATGTAGCCTAAATAATTCCTCCATGGGAGATCACAATTCTGTGATGATATTGTCTATTCCAATGAACACATCTAAATCATTACCAAGTGGAGGATATTTAGAATGTGATCGTGCAGGCCTATTTCCCACTCTCAAAAAGATTGCAGATTATGTCTGCATGAGTTAGTATGGCCATAACTTGTCGGGAAACGAGTAGGAGCGCCCCAGCTTTGTTGAATTTAGCGGAAAAAGTTCCACTTCCCCATTGTGTTAATGGGGAAAACCAAACTTGAAGTGAATTATATGCCTTGATTTTCTGTTTTCCCTTTACCCTTTTGGTTTTAAAACAGAAAAACAGCTACATAACTTTTTTTTCCCCCGTTTTTCCATTCTGGTCTTAAAACAGAAATGCCAAAAAACTAGGTTGTTTATTTGGTTTTCTGATTTGGTTTTTAAACGGATAAATGAAAGAACGAAGGGTACACAGATTCATTTTCTACTGATTTCTTTGTAATTTGCTTTATTTCAAAGATAAGCAAAATTATAAAGATAATATATAATGTCAATTAAAGGCTTTTGATCTCCAACAGAATAATGTATATACATTTGGTTTGTGCTTAAGTACAATAGGTGAAGATTTATTAAAGTGTCCTGCTTTATATGTTTTGTGTGGATTACTGCAAGGCCCCGCCTCCCTCGAGTCAAAGTGGGTTTCAACTGTGCGAGGATGAAGCAGAGTTATTATCCATCTGGTCACGACAAAAGGCGTAAAAAACAATGAGAGTGAATAACGGGAACAGCAATCAGGTAGATTTGTGTTCTCTCCTCTCCAAGTTTAATGTCAGCAAATAACAGTAACGTTATATTGATATGCTAGCTTGCAGTGCATCTCGTTCTAATCTACATGTCTTGCAAAAGTAGCTGGGCAGCAGAGGTGTAAATTAATAAGTTGTAATATTTAATTACTGTATTAAAAGTATTTTGCATGGGTACAACACAATATATTGAACAAAATTACACTTTTACTTCATTACATTTTCCCCAACACCTTCGTTACTCGATGAAGTAACATTATTTGTCTAAAAAGAGACATCTGGAGTGAGCCCTGGCGCATTTGGTTGTGTCAATTCTGCCTACAACATTTGAAAAACTATTCAGCATATATTATACAGCAAGATTATTATTGGTTGTACTCTATCGGACACCGTGCTGTGGATAAAATGAATGCGTAAAAAACATTCACGCATAACCGCACACATAAGCGCACACATAACGCTTGTCAAAAACCAATCAATGTAGAGGAGCTGCCAGATGGAGATGGAAGAAACACCAACATGTTCCCAAAAAACACCAACATATTCCCAATGTGGAAGATAGACAGTCTCCGCTTAATGTAACTGAAGTATGATTATACCTACCGAATGTCATTAGACTTTTTACATGCCACTTCTCAAATGCGCTTCAACCTGCCGAAATTATTTACACAGTGAAATGTGCGCGTAAAGATTGCATTACCAATTAATTTCCATTCAGATGCAAACGTCATGTTTGCTGTGTTGTATTATTAGAGAAGTTATATTAAAGATATCATGCATGTCCTTCCTACCTGAATCCTAATTTCCAGTCAAAGTCAAAGTTGTTTATTTATCATATGCATCGAATAACATACATCATCCTATGCAGAGAGATTCTTTTGACATGGCACGGCGCATCTATGCAGTGGGCTTAAAAAAAAGAATTACAACAATATAAAGAATTTTTTAAATAATAATGACAATAGTAATAATAATAATAAAACACTATATACTGAGCAGTGACCTGGAAAATGTACAACAGGAGAAGTAGTAAATATTATAGATTTGGCATGGAAAATTGCTTTTAAAGGTGCATTTGAATTCTGCTATATCAGATGTAGAGAGCATAAAGTGACCAGAGAGTGTTAGTGCTCAACAGACCATTTGCGATCAGTGTCTGTGTTCCGTGTTGCGCAGCCGAATGGCCTGGGGGAAGAAACTGTTTTTAAGTCTGGTGGTCCGTGCCTTGCTGCTCCGGTAACGTCTACCAGACGGCAGTAGTGAGAAGTTCACGGCCTGGGTGGCTGTGGTCTTTGAGAATGTTCTTTGTTTTCCTAAGGCATCGCTTATGGTAGATGCCTTGCACGGAGGGGAGGCAGCAGCCAATGATGCGCTCCGCTGATTTCACCACCCTCTGAAGGGCCTTACGATCAGCAGCGGAGCAGCTGCCGTACCAGGCTGTAATGCAGCCTGAGAGGATGCTCTCAATGGTGCATCTGTAGAAGTTTATTAAAATCCTGACAGACATGCCAAACTTCTTGAGTCTCCTCAGGAAGTATAGGCGCTTTTGGGCAGTTTTTGTTACTGAGATTGTCTGTCTGGATCATGTGAGGTTGTCGCTGATGAACACACAGAGGAACTTGAACTTCTGCTACAATATGATATGTTTGCTATGGCTACACAAGCATCTGAAATATATGGGGACAAAAAATGTTTTATAAAGAGTAATATGGCTTTTGGCCCAAGCTCATGGCTTTATTAATGTTTTTAAATTTTCAATTAACAAGTTTATTCCATTGGAAATTTTGTTAATGAATCTAGGCTATTGGTTTCATTCAAGTGCATTCCTTTTAATTCACGTAATTTTTATTCTTCAAAAAGCCACATTTGCACATGCAGCCCAAATCTTATCTGCTCATTTTCAGAAAACAGGCAGCCCAAATGTGATTTAGTTATTTAGAAGAAAAAAATTCTATGTTGCCAAAGATATTAATTATTTTATTAGAAATGATTCAGTTCATGTCTTCTGTAGCTTTACATAACATTATATTTTACAAAATAACATTTTAAAAGGCAAAGGTTTCTATGCAACTTCGTTATTTTATTTATTTATTATGTGTGATTTTTCCAGATTTTTCTCCCTATCCAATTCCCTCTAACCCTGCCTTGTTGGCAGCTCCACAACAGATAGATATGTGGGATGGCAAGGGGTGTGCACATGGTTCATCCAACCAGATGTCACCCAGTCGTGGAATATTTTCACACTGCGAATCCAACATGGAAGCCTTTAGTCAGATCATGCACGGGATGATTACATTCATCAATTATACCTTCGCAATTGAACTTACAGGCGCCCGATCTGTGTAAAACTTTAGAAAACTATCAAAAATACAAAAACCGTTTTGGACTACTAAACTTTAGGAACTTGCATATGTGATCTAAGGTTTGAAAACATAAATTAAGTAATAGAAATTACTGTGTAGACAGTTTTAGAATGACAAATTTATAATTTCACTAACTAGAAACCAAATTCATATTATGGACAAAATAGTAATGTGTAGTTTCAGAAATTGGTTGTATTGTTCCTGTTTTTTCCTATGTTCAATAAAAACATATCTAAGAAAGAATAATAAAATCTACACGTATTTCCTGAAGGGATTAATGGAAATTTACATAGTGCATCTTAACTATTTTAAATAGATTTTATATTTTCTATAATTTCTCATTAATGTTTATGTTAATATTCACTTATCTTATGATTATATAGAACATATTGTTTGTTTATACCTCTTCATGTTTTGTATGTCTACTAATTCTTAGATCAAACGATAGAGCTAAACGGTTTTGATGGAGGGAGGATTAAAGTAGGAGCACTGAGGTGTCAGGTGTGACATTGTGGCAATTGACACACCGAAAAAAGAAAGGAGGGCCCTAGTGGTGGGCGGTATGACCAACAATGTATATCACGGTATTTTTCAAAATTCTACTGGTTTCACGGTATATGACGGTATTTAATTTTTTTTTCTATGCATAATCAGGGGTTCCCAGTATTTTCTACTGGTTGAGATAGGAATTATTGCAGTAGATTCATACAGTTTTTGGTTTTCCAAGACGTGCTTGCGGCTAAGGTGGTGGAGCAAATTGCTTGTATCCGATGTTGTGAGTAGAATTTACAGCTGTTGCACCAAATAAAAATAAGACTAGTCGTAGCTAAGTCCACCGTAAGCAACGCGCATCTGTGAAATCAGAATATTACTAGTGATAGTTGCGTCGTGAGATGACTCTACAGTGTAACCCTATGGGGCGAATATGCTATCTTGAAATAACCTCTCTCCGCAATCAGTAGGCACCCCTTTAGGCATTGACCAGCTACCAAGCCAGACATGCTTATCAACACTCCATATAAAACATGCTTTTTAGCGCTCCCTATCAGGCACTGAATTAGTGAATTTGAAATTGTTTGTTGAAAGTCTCATTATGAAACTAAATGTATCCTCTGTGTGTCTGTCTATGCATTTGTATATCATTGAGTCTAATGCATTTAATGTATTGTGTGTCTATTGCACCAACTGGACATGTTATTGAAACAAATACATTAGTTCCAGATGTGCAGTAGTCAAAAATGGGATGTGGGACCAGGTGAGGGTTGACCATGGGAAGGAGTTTTACTTGTGCCTGAACATGCAGGAATTCCTGTCCAAGCACAGGTATGACCTCGCCAGGCAACCGTACCTTCAGACTACATCTTCAAGGGTACGTTTTTCTATTACTCAAGTGCTCCAGTGAAAACTTGACACATTGAAAGTTAAAAAAATAAACATTGTTAGTTTTGCTTGCAAACTGCCGATTAGAACAGAGTAAGGGTGTTTCTGCTGTGCTCCAAGCCAACCATGTAATAAGAAAAGCCACATTAGCTGTGAATTTGTTTAGTGAAATGAGCAGATAATCTTGGCCTAAGTATATAATTGTGAAGTGTTGGTCCTGTGTAGTTAGGGTTAGGGTTAGGGTTATAGTTTCTCATTTATGTCGGGTTAGGGTTATAGTTTCTCATTTATGGAATCAGAAGGATGTTTGGCAGCAGAATGACAGGAAATTCATTTAAAAAAGTGAGGATTCTAGTTAATTTAAGCAGTTTGTCCTTCTGACTTATTTTTTCTTACATATCTTAGGTTCTGTTGTGCATATAAGAGTGAAGCGGATTTGGCCCGAAATAAATAATCCGGTTTACTATCCTATGAAGGAAGTCTTGGTGCACCTGGTTGATCAAGAAGCCATTGACATGCAAGATGACTTCGTTAAATTCTGTGTATCCAACCTGACATGTACTGACTTTGTCAAAAGTTATAAAAGCAGTTATGTTACCTCTAAATTGCAAAGGTAGTTGAATAGTTTAAATATTACTTGTCATGAAATGTATTTGATCGACAGTTTGCAAGAATATATCCCTACATCAGCTAAATAAAAACATGGGTTCCACTACTGTGGTGATTATGAATCAAGAATATATCCATCCATTTTCATCCGCTTATCCGGGATCGGGTCGCGGGGGCAGCAGCTCCAGCAGGGGACCCCAAAAGTCCTTTTCCCGAGCAACATTAACCAGCTCCGACTGGGGGATCCCGAGGCATTCCCAGGCCAGGTTGGAGATATAACCTTGCCACCTAGTCCTGGGTCTTCCCCGAGGCCTCCTCCCAGCTGGACGTGCCTGGAACACCTCCCTAGGGAGGCGCCCAGGGGGCATCCTTACCAGATGCCCAAACCACCTCAACTGGCTCCTTTCGACGCAAAGGAGCAGCGGCTCTACTCTGAGATCCTCATGGATGACTGAGCTTCTCACCCCATCTCTAAGGGAGATGCCCACCACCCTCCTGAGGAAACCCATTTTGGCCGCTTGTACCCTGGATCTCGTTCTTTCGGTCATGACCCAGCCTTCATGACCATAGGTGAGGGTAGGAACAAAAACTGCCTGGTAGATTGAGAGCTTTGCCTTCTGGCTCAGCTCTCTTTTCGTCACAACGGTGCGATATAATGAGTGTAATACCGCCCCCGCTGCGCCGATTCTCCGACCAATCTCCCATTCCATTGTTCCCTCACTCGCAAACAAGACCCCAAGGTATTTGAACTCCTTCACTTGGGGTAAGGACTCATTCCCTACCAGGAGTAGGCACTCCATCGGTTTCCTGCTGAGAACCATGGCCTCAGATTTAGAGGTGCTGATCCTGATCCCAGCCGCTTCACACTCGGCTGCGAACCGACCCAGTGAGTGCTGAAGGTCACAGGCCGATGATGCCATCAGGACCACATCATCTGCAAAAAGCAGCGATGAGATCCTCAGCCCACCGAACTGCAACCCATCCCCACCCTGACTACGCCTCGATATCCTGTCCAGAAATACTACAAACAGGATTGGTGACAAAGCGCAGACCTGGCGGAGACCAACCCTCACATTAAAAACGAGTCCGACTTACTGCCAAGAACCCGGACACAGCTCTCGCTTTGGTCATACAGAGATTGGATGGCCCTAAGAAGGGACCCCCTCAACCCATACTCCCGCAGCACCTCCCACAGTATCTCCCGGGGGACCCGTACATACGCCTTCTCCAAATCCACATGTAGACAGGATGGCCATACTCCCAGGCCCCCTCCAGGATCCTTGCAAGAGTAAAGATCTGATCCGTTGTTCCACGACCAGGACCGAATCCACATTGTTCCTCTTCAACCTGAGGTTCGACTCTGGGCCAAATCCTCCTTTCCAGCACCTTGGAATAGACTTTACCAGGGAGGCTGAGAAGTGTGATACCCCTGTAACTTGCACACACCCTTTGGTTCCCCTTTTTAAACAGGGGAACCACCACCCCGGTCTGCCACTCCTTTGGCACTGTCCCAGACCTCCACACAATGAAGAGACGTGTCAGCCCCTCCACACCCAGAGCTTTCAGCATTTCTGGACGGATCTCATCAATCCCCGGGGCTTTGCCACTGTTTATTTGTTTGACTACCTCAGTGACTTCCACCAGGAATATTGATGACAATCCCCCTAAACCTAACCCATTTTTCTGTGATTGGCTGGTGGGCCATAGCCCATTAAGTAGGGTTTCAAGTCACAACCGTGATGAGTGGTGATATTGGAGATTTGTCTGTTGTTAAAGTGACTAAATCCCTGAGTAGTTTTGTTGCGAGCTGGAAGATACATTCAACATATAGGGTCTGCAATCTTCTAACTTACCGTCTTAAGCATTCAACTTAGGAACTAAAGACAGGCAAAAGTACTAGATTTTAACACATTTATTTACACATAAATAACATTGAACATTGTCAAACCAAGGCAGATTTATATAAACAGTAAGAAAATGCAGTATCACATTTAATAAATACAAGAAAAAAAAAAAGTTTATTGCCAGGCAGACTGAAAAAGTAAAGTGGAGGCCTATTTATCTCCTGCCAGCATTTCGTGCAAGATCTGTTCCTCTTGCTGGCATACGGATTGTTGTTTTTTTACGTGTCCTTTGAATTTGTCCATCAGGTAAATCTTGAAGGATGTTTTCAGTCCCTCAGGAGTCTATTCATTTTTCATGGATCTTCCTGGCAAGTGTCTCAAGGTGCTTCTGATCTTAAAAAATGTACTATCAAATGGAAATTGATGCATTTATTATCATGCATAACATACAGGAAGTTAAAAGTCTGTTTAAATAATTAAAAACATATCTTACCTTCAGCTGTTGTCTCTAGATGTGCTGTATTCACTAATACAGTGTTACGCACTGCTCCCAACTCTAACTAACACAGCTCACATTCCACACAGTCAGGCAACACATGTCCTGCTAAACCACAGCCATTCAACAAATACACTGCCCAAAAAAATAAAGGGAACGAGAAGTGGTCTGTGGTCACCACCTGCAGAACCACTCCTTTATTGGGGGTGTCTTGCTAATTGCCTCTAATTTTCACCTGTTGTCTGTTGCATTTGCACAACAGCATGTGAAATTGATTGTCAATCAGTGTTGCTTCCTGAGTGGTCAGTTTGATTTCACAGAAGAGTGATTGAATTGGAGTTACATTGTGTTGTTTGAGTGTTCCCTTAATTATTTTAAGCAGTGTATAACTTATTTTAAGCAGTGTATAACTTTGACACAGATATACTGGAAGTACTTACCAATCCTAAAGTGGCCATGTTGTTCATATAATGTGCTGTTCAAAGAACTTTTACACTGATGTCTTCAGTTTGTTAAAACATCCATTTCCAAATTGCTGCTTCAATTTGGGGCAACTGATTAAAGATGTAAAGGAAGTGACTATAATCTAATCCTTCTCTTAAAGGCGTATATGGTACGAGAAGGTAGGTTATTCTGGAAACAAAGGTTTACATAAAGTCTATATGTTGAATTGATTTACTTGTTTTCTGTCTGTATTGCTTCATTAGCGAGGTCCAATTCTTGTGATGACCAATACCTAGTAAAACCAGCAGGCAAAACCATTGAAGGAGTTTTTGAAATTTCTTCTGGCCGTGTCTAATTCTCCTACAACTCCGCTTCTGGTTGAAGCTCTTCATCGGTGTGATGAAATGCAGGGTGTCCAACTTTAGATTGCTGTGTCACAATTAGTGTAATCTTGTAGGAGATGGAATGGTGCAGTTGCCATATTTGTGGATTTCTTAGTCCCTCAAAATGTCTATGACATTTTTAGTCTCGTCTGAAGGATTGGCAGCTCCAGTGCCAGCTTTGCCAATGCATTGTAGTTAAAGGGACCATCCAGCCCTAAAACATGTCAATTTCGTTTTCTAGGTTGTATTCACAATATCCTACAAAAAAAACCTTTTCAATGCGTTCTGCACTTCCAAAGCTCTCCAACGTAAGTTTTTGAGTTGATTACCCAGTGACATCACCGGGAAATTTCTGTGACTACACAGAGGTAGTTGTGGGAACTGCGTAATCGGTCCGTGAATAGGCGTACTCCGTTACAGTAGGTGGCAGTATATGCTAGCTAACAATTCTTCGGTTGCGATCTTCCATCGTTCAAAGAAGAAGTAGTCGTAGTTGTAGCAGTAGTATTGATTATTAGCTGTATACAAAGGATTGGAGCGGCATTCTTTTCAACAATGGCGAGTGGAAGTGATGAAGAGCTTGACGATTTCAATTACGATCTGGTCTTATTGAATGGTAACATCCAACCGTACCAGTTTGAGCCAGAATACACAGATGAAGAGTTGAAACAAAGGGAAGAACTTTTACGTGCTAATCAAGTAGCCGCGATCGAAGTTGCCACCGGTGGAATCCGGTCTAAAGCAAATTTGAAGTGGTGGTGTCTTTGTGCAAACTGCCCAGCTATGCCTACAGAGACAGAAAGCGTTTGTTGTAGAGAGTAGGACAGGGCTCAATTTGTGCTTTCGACCATCTCCAGTGAGGAAGATGATGACATCTGTTTGTTAGAACATCCTAATTTTGATGCACACATGAACAGAGGAGTTTTGGAAACGTTCTTCACCATTCCAAAAATGAACTGGAAGAAACAACCAAAACCTGCCGGTCCTCGAGGACAAATGACCAATCAGTAAGTGTACTTAGCTAGCTTGTTAGTTTATTATTACATACTTAAGTTTAACGTCACAAAATCAATAATTGTATTACTATGATGGCTATTTTATGCAGTCGGATTAATGACGATACTGTACTGTAATTCGTTGTAGTGTTGTTGCTTACTAATAACATTATATTAGACCTTTGTTCCTGACGGTAATCGTTTTGGGTGAAGTACGTACAGTATATATTTTTTTCCTTGCCGGTCACAGTATGCAGACAAATGTATTACTCTTTAAATTCAGACTTTGTTTAAAGATGTTAAAGAGCAGTAATGCTAGCTAAAATCTGTCTTAACACAATTCAAATGCTGTTCCACATTAATTTAGGCAAGTAATTTGTTTGATACTATTACAGCAGCCAAATTGATTGTGTCTTCGTTTATTCCAGGCAATATCGAATAGCAGCATACCGTTTTTTTTGGAGTGGATGCTACGAGGCGAAAAACTTGGAAAAGGGAACAGAGTCATTTTACCTGCCTGTGTGGTCCGATTCATTCGAGACATACCCATCTCTTGATGGTGAATACAAAGGATTTTGTGAGGCAGATGATCTGTGAATACTTTCATCATGTACATATTTTAATAAATGTTTAAAAACAATTTCATGACCTCTTTTTTTCTTCTTTAGATAATGATTATATATATATATTTTGTTTTGAGTTAATGTTCGGTAGGTTTTCACTCCAACTCCAGTTAATGCTGATTTGTGTAGTCTATTATCAGCTAATTATTAGAAGATTATTTCTAAAGGAATGTTGGAGTGGAAACCGGATAGTTGCTCTCCAAGATCAGAGTTGTAGATGCATTCTCAAAATAATTTATATTTGCAGGAAATAATTTTCTTAATAAGTTTCTTAGTTTGTTAATGTCTCAATGCTTAAAAACATAATCAGTTACAAACTATGAAATTAAAATATCAACATGACATTTATTAGAGATCTATTTGGATGTGTGATTTTTATTTAAAATGGAAGTGATGGTTGCAGATGATCTAGTTGAATATTAATTTGAAATGTTATCTACAACACTCATTAGTGGGCTGTGGGTTCACTCATTAGTGTTATCTACAACACTCATTAGTGGGCTGTGGGTTCACTCATTAGTGTTATCTACAACACTCATTAGTGGGCTGTGGGTTCACTCATTAGTGTTATCTACAACACTCATTA
>JACXGM010020175.1:0-17959 GCA_016801145.1 Umbra pygmaea | reverse complement strand
TAAATACAAAATGGAGTGATCAGGTGTGGTGAATAATGATAATTGAGTCCGGGTATGGGAACTGTAGTTCTTAGGAGGTATGACTAGGGAAGCTGTAGTCCCCAGGAAGTAGAACTGATGTATGGGAAGTGTAGTTCTGAGCGGGATGGAATAGGGAAGTGGCAGTGTCCAGGGAAGGGGAACTGGGAATCGTTACAGTTATACCACGGCTAGTCACACTATAGAATTTGCGTACACGAAGTCAGACCAGACGTGAGATTTCATCGCAGCCTACGATCACGTTCAAATTGATAAATCCCTTGCTTTGCGTAAGAATCGCCGTACGCCCGTCGTACGCCTGTTTTAGGTCGTACGCACGTTTCATAAATGAGGGCCAATATGTTGTGACTGGTAGACGAACCGGGTATCCCTCGCTAATCATCCACCCTCCTTATTCCATTGTGACACTTGTCCTGCTTCTTGACGTGGGTTTAACGACTTCTAAAATGATATAATACACTTTTATTTCAATGGTAAGGTACTTTACAATTAGAATTGATTAGCAATCCGCTGCAGTTACTTCTGTTTAATGTGGTATTGATTGCCATTGGTTAATGTTTACAATAAATCAACCTATCTACAATAAACAGAGAGAGAGAGTTAGATAGAGAATATGGTGGGGAAGCAACATAGAAAAAGGGCACCAAGCTTCTCGTCAGAGAGACTTGAAGTTTTGCTGGACGAGCTGAGCTTGCACAAGCCTGGCAAGCGCAGGTTTTTGCAGAATAAAACAATTGACATGGATTAAACAGCTTTGCGGCCTGCGCCGTCTTTGATTCAATACAAGGACATTTTGGATAGCTGCCATAGTTGGTCGCTTACTGGACACCACCATGCTTACCCATTTATAGATCTTAGCCATTTAGAGCCAAATTGTTTGCCATACTTTAATTATCAAAAGTGATTGCCAATTTAAATGCTTTAATGACATTACAAAATAGCCTAGGCTAATTACCACATATTAGTTCTGATACCAAATAAAGTCAATTTCATAAATAGGCCTGTATCCATTGCAAACATATTTTATTATTAGTCTTAAAATGTCCATAAAATCATTGTTGAGCCACAAAATTGTCAACATACCATAGTTTGACTTGTACTGCGCTGCACTGATTTCTAAAGACTGCTGCACAGTGGCGGCGACTAGCGGCTTGAGCTCAAACAACGCTAAGAGAGAGCTGACGAATGGTCCAGACCAACCTTACGAAAGTGTGACTTACAGAAGATATACTTAGATTACGAACGTGTCGGCAACCATGCCATAATGTTAATTAAGAGAGAGGTTAAGGAATAGGTTAAGAACTACTTAGCGATAAGAATGTTTTGGGGAACCAGGCCCTGGTGAGCAAAGAAATAGTTATTTTCTATTGTCTGTAGCCATATATTTCTTCTGTTTTATGAAAAGCTTCAAAGTCAATAACAAACCTTTCAGCCTGTGCAGGGATAATTTTAAATTGTTCTCTAAGTAGTTTTATAATTGTTAAGGTTGTTTGGGAATTTATAATGATAGGCAAATATCACGTTTTCCGGTTTTACTTTTTTTTTCCTGAACTCTAAAACATCCTTATCTCTAAACTAAACACAAACAACTAACATGTATCCTAAATCAAAATATACTACTTACTTAGTAAATATCCACCTATAGTGTTTATAACCTGCAGCTTGGAAAAGAGAACCGTGTTGTGCTTTTACTACATTTACCTCTTGGGAAAGATGAGAGGGTCAAGACAGAGATTTACACCTACCAAGCCAAAGACAATTTGTACAAATTGTGGAAAGCTCGCTAAGAGGATAGCTGAACAAGACCTACAAGTTAGGACCCTTCTAGATAACAGGGAGACTGAAGTCCTTGGTGATCCCATGCTACTTATTAGCCCGGAGGCTAAACTAGTAGCTAGCCAACCACCCATAAAGCCAGCCAAAAATCTTCTTAGCCCAGACAAAAACACTAGTAGTGTAGCAGTGGACACCGCTCCATACACTTCCCTTTCAGTCCTGGACAACATTTCGGAAAATACTGGCTAAATAGAGGTGCAAGACCAAAAGTCTCCACTCTGCGATATGTATGGACTGAAGTATACCGTAAAAGGAATCAAAAAAGTAGAAGCAAGAGACTTTTGCTATTAACCCTCACGCCTGAACTGTCATTGGAGAACAGGTATGTGCCATTAGAACAATCTGCCTCCATCTGAAATAATACAAACTGTTTTGGGGGTCTGCTTAAGGAAACCCTGACCGCAGGGCTGGAGCAAATGCTAACCCCCGGGACGGTATTCCCAGGTGGGCAGGACCGGAAAAACCATAGGGCCTGCTAACGCTAATGCTGACGCAAATGCTTATGCTAATACTAACAAGAATGCTAACACCAATCCTAATGTTGTTTCTGTACCTTGAGCTAAGATAAACCCTTGGCATGCTATCCCTAGATCAAGTAGGCCTGACGATTCCAGAAAGACTGCACAGCATACTATTAGCCATGAACACATAGATACCATCCTTATTGGAGATTTGATAACAAAAGACATTTGCATGGCAAATGTAGACAATTATTTCACTCCTGTGACGTCTGTTACTCAGTTAGCTGAGATGATTCTGGTTATCATTGCAAACCAACCAAGCATTAAGAATATCCTCATTCACACTGTGTCACACGACATCATCCGCTTGAAACATGGATCAGAACACAATGGGTGAACACCAGTTGTTTGAAACTGCTTTGGCCACTACAATAAACGAGTTAGACTTGGCTTTTTGTCTAAAAGAGGAACAGAAGACGGCGCTCAAATCTTTCCTTTTTAAGAAGGACGTCTTTGCTATTTTGCCGACCTAGTTAGCTCCGCCATAGGGGCTTAGTGAAAACCCACTGGTGATTGGTTGTAGTGTTATCCAATTGCGTACAGTGAGATTTTCAAATGCACGCTTAATACCGCCCCTCGAGTTGAGTCATTTTCATTACTCGATGCCAGACCCTAAATCGTTCAGGATTTGGGTCTGGATTTTTCCAGGCTATTAAAGACTACAAATCAGGCAAAAAACTTAGGCATTATCTTAATGCTGGCTTACATTTTGAAAAACATGTGAACTCAGTAAGAAAGTCAGTATATTACTATCTTAAAAATATAGCTAGGATTAGAGGCCTACTATACAAACTAGACCTGGAAAAACGTATAGTGAACCCTCGTTTTTCGCGGGGGTTACGTTCCAAAAAGTACCTGTGATAGGCGAAATCTGTGAAGTAGTAACCTTTATTTTTTTTACAATTATTATACAATGAAATACTCCATAATACATTGAAACCAAAGAACAAAACCTTTTTACAGGCCCAAGCCTTTGTTTAACAAATAAAAGTACAAATAACTACTGTACTGTAAAATAATAATTTTAATCATCAATACGAACTGAAGGCTTCAAATTGCGGAGATCAGCACCGCCCCACCGCAACCCGAGTCATTGGATCAGAACGGGAGAGAAATTATTATGAAAAAAAATACCAAGTACAGTAGGACAAATAGTGACTCGCGTATTTCACTGCTCTTCTGACTGAGCCGCTGCATCCTGCAAATCTGTGAAGCAGCGAGACTGTGAAAGGTGAACTGCGATATAGCGAGGGTTCACTGTACATGCCTTTATCTCCAGGAGGTTAAATTACTGTAATGGCCTGTACAGTGGCCTACCCAAAACAAGTCTTCTAAAATTACAGCGTGTTCAAAATACTGCTGCAAGAGTACTCACAAAAGCGAAAAAAATATGATCATATAACATCAGCACTTAGATCCTTGCAATGGCTTCCACTGTCCCAGAGAGTTGATTTTAAAATTATTTTATTGGTTTACAAAACCTTAAATGGCTTAGGGCCAAAATATCTTTTCAATCTTTTAATTCCTTTTGAGCCACCAAAAACTCTTAGGTTGTCTGGAAAGGGACTACTAAGTGGACTTAGACCTTGGACAAAACATGGTGAAGCATCATTCAGATATTATGCTTCTTATACCTGGAATAAACTTCCTGAGTCTCTTAGACAATATTTAAGTCCACCCTTAAAACATTCCTGTTTTATAGGGCCTATGAAACCTGACATATTGAGCCATCTATGCACTTGTGTGTCTTATCTCTGACTGTTTTTACTCAGTTCCTTTTATCGTTTCCATCTTTTATTTATTTTATTCTATATTTAATCCTTCTTTATTTAAACCATATTTTTTATGTTTTTTTATGTAAAGCACATTGAATTAGACAGTATGAAATGCGCTGTATAAATAAATATAAAACAATAAAATTGCCTTGCCTTGATATTATGTCCATATTATCATGATTTTTTACCATCAGAATATGTTTCTTGTTGTTTTGTGTTTTGGTCCTCTCTCTCTCCCACACTATGGTAATGTCTCTCTCACCCTCTCTCTACTAATCGGTTCAGCTCTGTGGATTGTCTGATTGACAACCTGCAGTAGCTCACACATAAAGAGACCTGGTGGACTGCTGAAGGGATCTGACTTTTGGGAACAATTGTGTATTTTGGAGACCTGGATTTGTTGTGTACATAGCCAGTTTAATTTGTAGAATTCTGTTTTATAAGAGAGCTGAGTGATATTGTATTTGTCTGTATAGAATAATTTTTTTTAGCTTGGGTTCCAGATTACTAAAAGCTCCTGTTGTATTGCCCTGACTGAGCCTGCTGACTTTTTGTATCTTGCCTTTTTGTTTTGTTCCTGGAGAAGGACTAGGTAAAACACCCTGGGCTTTACTCTTACCCGCAGATAACCTGTGTTATACACACTAGGCTAGGTGCAAGTGGCTGTCACCCCCAGCTTACTGTAGGGGATAGGTCAGAGGGAAAAGTTTTAGAGTGTGTTAGGCAGGTAAGAATTTTAGAGTGCAGGGCCTTTATAACCATTATTTTCTTAAATTTTACGCCCTCGCTAGGTCCTTCTCACCCTTTTTTCCCTACTATATTAGCAGTGGTATTTGGTTAATTATACATCATTATATTGTGGATGTGAAGTATTATTATCTATTTATTTATGATTTAAATCTAAATACATATGCCCTCAAACAAGGCTAACCTTCATACTTCTGTTGTTGTGTTGTGTCTGTTGTGTACACCTACACTATCACTCCAGGCCTTGCAGTCAGTGTGCAGTTACGGGTTGTTGCATTCCCTCCAGTATTGAGGGGAGGGAACGTAAAATTTGATTACAAAATTATTTTAGTCCATCTACTTGCCTCAGCAACGCTTACGTTGACCTAATGCATTTTTCTCACTATAGCTTAGAAAAACTAAAATATCTAAAATATTACAAATGAAAGCTTTCAATATATATATAGGCTTTAAATATCATAATATATGTACTATATATAGCCTGTGTTTGACTGCTCAGCACATTCACACAGACTCTCTCTCTCTCTTGCATTTTAACTAGTTATCTTACTCTTGTGATCAAAACATTGCTCTGAAGCTTCATTCTGAGGCCGTTCTGTAAATATTTTCTTACTAAATATAGCAACTTCTGATCAGGCTTCAATTACGAACTACCGGTTTAGGCTACTAGACTATGCCAATTTGAGCTGCCTCGTGCAGGAAGCCCAGGGAAAAATAGAGAACCCATAGTCAGGCTCAAACCTGTGACTATCATGATGTAGACTGTCTTTAAATGCAGCGACTTAGTTCACTACACCACTCAGATGCCTCTAAAGGCAGGGATTATTTACACTTAGGAAGTCTATTATATTATAGATTCTATATTTTACATTTTTACTATTTCTTTAAAGCAACCTAAACATATCAGAGCTAAGAGTAGAATATTCTTTGAAAATATACTACACACATATTCAGGCCATAGAAAAAGCTGTAAATCTTGTTATTTTGAAAACTAAAGCATACATTTAGCTATGTGATAAACAAATGTTGGAGAAGCCAGGGATAGACTGCTAGCTAGCTCTAATATATGTGTAACCTGCACATTCATAGTTAGTCACATTCACCAAAAACATGTTTTTCAAGTTGTATACACCAATGTTAACAGGAGGTTATAAGCTTTAAAACTATGTACAACTTATGTATCAAATCTTAAAGTTGAGCTCAATAGAGCTAGTTAATGAAAATAGCCTGGCAGATTAGCTTAGAAAAGTCCACTGTTCATTGTTGGTTTTCGTTGTGATGATGTACTGTTGGCTACAGCACACATCAATGATTTCTGCATGCTGCAGTCAAAGTTTGCTGTCTCGTTTACAGTAGATTTCTGTTATTTTAACATAAATCATAGCTTGCTTGCTACTTATATAAAATCTGGACCATATAATGGGCCAGCTAGCTGGTAAATTGTGTCTAAAAACAAGCTAGTGGCTGTAAGCTTTGCTAACTGAATGCTGAACAGTCAAACCGTCAGTGTGTGAATTAGGGTTGCTAACTGTCCCGTATTTGCTGGTAGTGATGTGTGAATCAATCCCAAAATATTGATACTTCCGATTCTGTAGTGTTTTCTTTTTTAAATAAATTGCATTAGCTTGTTCTGCCAGGAAACCCAAGGGAGAGTGTTTGTCATACTCAGCTGATAGGCATGAATCTTTCAGCCATAATTAGTCACATGGTAATTATGTGGCATATTTAAGACGTCGGTGGGCTTACCTGCAGAAGCCAATTAGCTTGCTAGCTAGAATTTGGTTGTCTAGTCACTCGTATAAACCTGTCTTGTGGCTATTGGTTGAACGTTATATTTCAGCGACCACTGCCGACAGTTTGGCACAGCTGTGACTGGGGCAGACATGGGAGATGACAGCCATGGGGGTAGCGAGGGTGGCGCACAGTGGAGTTAAGTCAGGGGGTGTCACAAGGAGTAAAAAGGGGAGAAAGGGTACTGCTGCTACCAGGGGTTGTAGTAGGCAAGAGAGGAGACTCTGAATACGAGGATGCTAGAAACAAGCATTGTGGCGTTGGGAGGAATCAGTGGTTTGGAGGCTGGTATGGAGGGGGATAAAGGCAGAGGTATGCCGTCAGTAGATGGGGTTCGGGAGGGAGAAGAGTTTAAAGTTTGTGTGTGGTGGAACGTAAAGTTCCGTTCTGGATTTGAACTCGCGAACACTGGAATGCAAGTCGCGGATTTATACGCCCGTCCACCAACCCCGACCTCCGCCCTAGCAAAAACTATGCTATTTACATGCTACGTCATGATCTTCTAATGTTCATATTGAACGTTATTCGAGTTTTCAATTTAGTTCCCTACAAACGTAATTGACCCTCTCATATGTTCATATTTGACATATTTCAGTTTTACAAAATAGTTCCATCAGAACGTATTTAATGAGATTTAGGGCTGGACTTAGTCAGTGATTTTTACCAGGTAGAGGGTAAGGGAAGAGGTGCAACTGAAGTTGTTTGGGGAGACTGTGGTGAGAGTGAAGGCATTCAGATTTCTTGGGGTTATATTTGAGCCAAGACTGACCTGGGTTAGGCATATAGAGAAGGTAATGTCAAAATGTAAGAAGGTGTTAAATGTGATGCAGTGTTTGACTGGACTGGAGTGGGGAGTGGCGTGTTCTTCTTTGAAAATGATATATGTGGCCCTGATAAGATTGGCTATAGACTATGGGTGTGTGGTGTATGGGTCGGTAGCTAGGTCAGTGCTGGCCAAATTGGATGTGATCCAAGCCCAAGCTCTCAGGACATGTAGTGGTGCTTTTTGGTCATCGCCATTCTCATCACTGCAGGTGGAAATTGGGAAGATGCCGCTGGGGATCAGGAGGAGGCAGCTAATGATGAATTACTGAATTAATCTCCAGTGTCATGGGATATCTCACCCATCAAAGAGGGGGCTTCAGGCATGTTGGGAACATGTACAGGGCCAGCCTGTGAGTTTGGGATGGGTAGGAAATACCTGGGTGAGGCCTTGGTGTAATGAATTTTAGTCCCACAGTGGCTGTGCCACCGAGTCTATTGTGGATGTTGCCATCTCCAGTAGTGGACCTGCAGTTGTTGGAGTTAATCCATGAAGATAACGAGGGGATGCATCTGAAGGAATTTTTTTTTAGGCAAGTTGCGTTCGGTGTATGGATGGCAGCATTTAGTGAAGAGGCCAGTGGTAGGGGAGTCTTGAGGCGGCTGTCAGATCATCTAGCCGTGTTCACAGCAGATATGATTGCGGTACTGTTGGCATTACAATGGGTGGAGAAAAGTGTGCAGGGAAACATGGTAATTTTCTCTGACTCGTGCTATTTGAAGAGCTTGCAAGCATGTAGATCACGCAGCAGGGAGGACCTCGTTTTGGAGGTACTGATGACCCTTGGTCGGGTGGTGCAGAAAGGGTGCCAAATTAGATTTGCATGGGTGCCAGCACATGTGGGAGTGGTGGGTAATGAGGCGACTGATAGGCTAGGGGTGAAGGAGGTCAACATGGTGGTGAAGTGGAGTAAAGGGGAGGCAATGAGTTTTGTTTGGATAAAGGTGATGGAAAGTTGGCAGGAGCACTGGGATGGAGGGACAAAGGGAAGACATCTCCACCGCATCCAGAGGAAGGTTGGGGTGAGACGAGATCTAGGGGGTGGAAGGAGGGAGGGGGCCATCTACACTAGGCTTAGAATAGGGCACTGTAGACTGAATGGTTCACTCTATAAAATAGGGAAACATCCAATGGGCATGTGTGACTATTGTGAGACTGTGGAACATGTGTGAATTTCAGTGTGGGCACTATGTGAGGGAGAGGGGGTGTATGGTGGACAGTTTGAGGGAGTGTGGGATTCAAGTGATTACTATGGAAAAATAGCTTAGGGATGTCAGGTGGATGTCAGTTTTGGCATATTGTTTTCTTTCTTGAGCGACAGAGGGTTGGTTGGTCGGATATAGGTCAGTACTGTCTCTGGCCCACACTCCAGTACAGTAGGCAGTGGTAATGCACCCTTAAAGTTGGAGGCCAATTGCTGTTAAACAACAACGAAGAAGAGAAAGAACCTCAATCAATAAATCATTTATTTATAAAGCACAATTAAACACACTGCCGTCGACCAATGTGCTGTACAGAGTAAAACTATAACATTTACAGAATAAAACGACAGGGACATGCAGGACAACCGCATCAACATTCATAATTTGTAGGACAACTCAAATAAATATGTTTTAACCTAGATTTAAAAATAGAAACCTGCGGAAGCCTACATTCTTGCTTCAGTGCACAATACTGTTGGGTCAGGCTCGGTCGGTTTTGTGGTGGGGGAAAATGTAAGGTTGTTTTCCCTGTTGGTTTGTCATTCTCCTCAGGTGATTTGAGTAACCATTTTTGCTGTTTCCATTATGGCTGGACTGTTCTGGAATCTGGGTTTACACAGTGGTTTGGTGTTGTGGCTGGGATTTATCTGCTGCTTCTGGCGAAGTGTGATACACTGACTGTGTAACGCAGTAATGGGGACCACATTTGAGGTGGTGTGTTTTCCGTATTTGGTTTTCAAATTCTTGTTGGCTGTACATTGACTTAATTGCGGTCTTTCGATAATGCTGCAGGGGTATTTGTATTTTTGTTGGTGGACTGGTTTTGGTCTTATAAGGTGGTTTCTAAATTGTTATCACTAGATTTATGGCATATTTATTTCAATCACATGTATTCTGGGTCACGTAATTTTACTGTAATGTCTGTGGGGGACTTGGACCTTGCGCTGTCTTATCGAGTAATCTGATGCTCTGGAGCCGTGTTCTTTGTTTATCTTCCCTCTACTAGCATTCCGCTCGCAACACTGAAGTAAATTTAAAAGTTTGGCATAACGTGAACACTTAAAATCAAAGCCCGGAGGTTTATGCATATTGAGGTGTATAAATCCTCACGTGGAAAGGTCAATACTCATAAATTGCTCGTGTTAATAATATTACATGCCTGCCCTGCTTTTATTGCGGATTGCAACTAAGTTTAATCTTTCCGGTAAGCGTTACAAATTACTTTTTGATCCCAGTGTTTTAGAATAAAAGACTGCATTGTCTCTGGAGTTTTATGTAGTTTAGCATTTGTCACATTGGTTATTAGACACAATGTAAGCTGTGTTTTTAACAATGTTCCATTACTGTGTGGTGGTGCCCATGTGTTTTCCTGCATTTATTGTTCCTTACGGCTGTTACCGTGGACTTTCTAAGGATGGCGTGAGTTGTGGTCTGGTATGAGGGTTTGTGCATGGATATTTCGGTTGATGCATATTTGAGTTCATGATTGTGTTATGATTTGGTGGGTGTTTGCATTGTTGGAAGGTCTACGGGGATATTGATTATGTTTATGCATTGTTAATTTCATGATGTCATGTTTTCAGTGATTTCTTAATTGATTGGTGGTTTAATATGATACAATACAATATACTTTATTGTCCCTTTTGGGGAATTTTGTTTTGAACTCCAGCTGCCCACATAAATAATGCCTTGACAATTATAGATAAACAGTACAGTACAAATAGTGCCATTCACAACAAAAGGGTCCACATAAAATATTGCACACATCATGTGGACTAGCACATTTCCCAATAGATAAACACCATGTTACTATTGCACAGCCTCACCATGTTACTGTCTCTACAGCCTCATTTAAACGTTTGACAGAGGTAGGAACAAATGAGTTTTAAAAACGGTTGAGTTTACAGTGAGGGACTCTGTATGGTCTTTCGGAGGGCAAACGCTCATACTCTATATGGAGGATATGTGATGGGTCAGTCAATATCCTCTGAGCCTGCCTAAAGCCATACTGTTCATAGACTGACTGGAGGGGCTGTTATTTATTCCTTCCTATCAACTTCATGGCGATGTGAACTAGACAAGCCAGCTTAGTTTTTTTACCGGAAGGTTGCCATACCATGCTGAAATCCTATATTTAACTAGGCTTTCTAATACAGCCTGGTAAAATAAAAACATGATCCTCTTGTCCACCCCACACCCTTTGAGTGTATGTAGATGGGAACACACACTTTCAACATGACCGAAGATGTTGTCCAAGTGAATGCCGAGGTATTTATATGAGCTGACCTGATTGATATGTGTGTCATATAGGATCCAGGACCATCTCCTTAGTTTTCCCCACATTTAAAATGAGATGGTTGGCATCGCACCATTGCACACATTATTCTATTTCAGAGAAATAGGCCGTTAGGCTTGTGTCTTTGTACAGTAGGCTAAGGATGGCAATGTCATCTGAGAATTTAAAAACAAAGTTCCTGGGTGGCTGTTAGAACATTTGATTTGCGTACAGTGTAAAAAGAAGTTTTCAGCTAACACAACCCTGCGGGGCACCTATGCTGATTCATCTGCATTCTGAAAGAATACTATTAACTCTTACGAGTTAATTTCAATTGGTTAAAATTGAAAAAAAAACATTTAATTAAAAAAGTGTTGACACTCATCTGCTTCAGTTTTGTAATAAGCAGATGTGTGTTAAAAGCTGCGCTAAAATCAACAAATAGAATCTGTGCATAGTCTTTGTGGTCTTCTAAGTGCTTGACCACAAAGTAGGTGATGTATATTTAAACATGTCATTCACATTGATGTTGGCTTTATCTCATGCCTGGTGCAAAAATTCAAGCATCTGGGGCCACATCTATAAAACTTTGTGGTGGATTTGCATCAGAGGTGGCGTACGGACAAAACATAGGATGTGCGTACGCAAAGAAATATTCAGATTTATAAAACCGTGCGCATGCACATCCTATGCCGGTTTCCCTTTATAAATCACAATCAACTCTAATGCTCGGCGCAGCTTTTCCGGCTACATGTCACGCCCAGAATTGGCCATAAAAGTAACCAGTGAAATTGGTTACATTAGAGAAATGCATGTCTGCATCACAAATTATTTGGACATGGATTGAAAATGCTTTTGATTAATGAAAGCATTTTCATTCTCATCCGGTGCCCTTTTGGCAACATGAGTGGAGTCAATAGCACTGATTACGTTTGGGAAACTGGACATAGCTGCAAATTGTGGTTTTTGTTTGCCTATTACTAACACGTCTGGCATAACCTGGCTAATATATCCCTGTCTTGTCAGCCAATTCCCTCTGGAAAGTGCCAGTCGCCAGAATTCCTAGTGTTGCAAGGACTTGAAGTGGGACTGGCATGGCGTGTTTTCTCAGAGTGCTCCTCTGTAACACTGGGCCCAAAAGAGCACAGAGGTCCAACAGGACGACCCGAGGAAGTCGGAACCGGCTCATAAGCCACTTGTCCTCGTTTGCCAGCAAGTCTTCTTGCTGTCTGAAAATGTGTTACCTCCGAATCCTTCCATTTGCCACATCAAAATGGTTAAGACATACGATGGAACACATTTAAAAATAAAACAAACTAAATGCATGTAAATAAAGACCATGATTCTGTAGCTAATGACATGTATACTATGAAAACAACTTTACCCAGTGGACAATGAAGATCTATCCATCTAATCTAATGTATATCTGCTCCACCAGATGGACACATCAACAAGAATATGAGTTTTAAACATTGTTTTGTTCTGTATACCATATTATGTATGCTGATGAATTACATAACATGCCAATATAATAAAAAAATGTATTTGAGTGTTCTTTTTGCAAATATGTCTTCATTTGCATTTACAGTATGCAGGAATGACAGTACTACTACAGCAATGACAGTACTCTGAATTACCGTAATGCACTTACTTCTGCCCGATCAGCCTATTTCTCCAACCTAATTGAGGAGAACAAAAATAACCCAAAATGTATTTTTGATACAGTTGCAAATTTAACTAAAAAGCAGAATTCCACAAATGAAATAGGACTACATTTCGACAGTAAAGAATTCATTAGCTTTTTTGATGAAAAGATCATTACTATTAGAAAACAAATCACAGAATCATCCCTTAAGAAGCATATATCCCCTAAACTCACAGGATATAAAGGCTTCAAAGCCTTCCAGCTGTCAACTGGACCCTATTCCAACTAAATTTCTAAAAGAGTAACTCCTTGTGCTTGGCTCGCATATGCTAAAAATAATAAATTGCTCTCTAGTATCTGGGTTTGTACCAAACTCCCTAAAATTGGCTGTAGTGAAGCCTCTTAAAAAAGCCTAAACTTACTACTGGCCTATATCAGATCTACCATTTCTCTCAAAAATATTAGAAAAAGTGGTCACCCAGCAACTCAGTGAATTCCTAAAGACTAATAACATCTACGAAAAGCTCCAGTCTGGGTTTAGACCCCATCATAGTACTGAGACTGCACTTGTAAAGGTGATAAACGACCTTCAAGTTTCATCCGAACAGAGCTGTGCCTCTCTTCTTTTGCTTCTGGACCTAAGTGGTGCCTTCGATACCATTGACCACAACATTCTTCTGGACAGATTGGAAACCTATATCGGGCTAAGTGGACATGTTTTGGCATGATTCCGATCCTATCTATCAGAAAGATATCAGTTTGTATCTCTGGATGGTCTGTCCTCCAAACAATCAAAGTTATGCTTTGGTGTTCCACAAGGTTCTTGTTTTGGGACCGCTACTGTTCTTGCTATACATGTTGCCTCTTGGTGATATCAACCCGGAAACACAATGTCACCTTTCACAGCTATGCTGATGACACACAGCTGTACATTTCAGTAAAAAAGGGAGAATCCCCAAAACTGCACACCCTGGAAGCCTGTGTTTTGGATATAAAGAGTTGGATGACAGAAAATTACTTACTTCTAAACTCTGAAAAAACAGAAATGCTTATTTTATGTCCCAAGAAACCAAGAGACCTGCTGTCAAATCTGGCAATAAGCATAGACGGTTGTACAGTCATATCAGAAAGAACTGTAAAAGACCTTGGTATTACTCTGGACCCAGATCTCTCTCTTGACGAACATGTAAAAAATATCTCAAGAGCAGCTTTTTTCTATCTCAGGAACATTGCAAAAATGTGAAATTGTCTGTCAAAGAATGATGCAGAACAGTTAATCCATGCCTTTTTTACCTCAAGATTGGATTATTGTAATGCTCTCTTTTCTGGATACCCAGACAAAACCCTAAAAAAACTTCAGTTAGTGCTTAACACTGCTGCCAGAATTCTGACTAGAACTGCAAAATCGGAACACATTACCCCAATTCTAGCCTCTCTACACTGGCTGCCCATTAAGGCTAGGGCTGATTCAAAGTTTTACTATTAACATACAAACCACTACATGGACTTAACCCTATCTGTCTGATTTGGTGCAACCATACATACCCACACCTACATTATGTTCACAAGATGCCGGCCTCCTCATTGTTTCTAGAATTTGTAAACAAACAGCTGGTGGAAGGGCTTTCTCATATAGAGCTCCAATTCTGTGGAATGATCTGCCAACCCATGTGAGAGATGCAGACTCAGTCTCAACATTTAAGTCTATGCTGAAGACTCATCACTTCATTAAGTTCTATGGTATAGTGTAGTCTGGGCCAGGGGGCTAAAAGAGAACGGCGGCACTGTGAATGAACTGCCCATGCTGGCTTGCCTGGTAGGCTCCCCTCTCTCTACTGGGATATCCTCACTCCAATGCTACCCCTGCGGTGGTTACGGTCTGCTGGTGACGCTTTAGAGGTGTGGTCTTGGCAATGTGGATGGGTCGGAAGCATGCCTGCTTGCTCCTGCCCAAGGTTTCCTTGTGCAGGACCATGTCTCCTGTCCCCCCCATCTCAGCCCCAAATGTTATGCTGCAATAGTTTATGTGCCGGGGGACAAGGGTTTTTCTGCCCCCAGAGGCAGATTATATATTCATTTTGGTGTCAGAGCTGTGTCAAGGTACTAGACCCAAGGTATGCCCACTCTAATGTTCCTGATGTCATGTTCATCCTAGGAGGACCCTAGGAACATTTGACAGGACCATGTGGCCTGATGACTCCTTCCTGTCCCCTTCCTTTGCCCGGCCGGCTGTTGTGCTGGATCCCATGTCACTGCGGTTGATGATCCCGTATCCACCTGATGACGCCAGCTTTCATCTCCAGGTGGCTTCACATTTTTCCTTCACAAGACCATCGAACTGCATTGATGCTACATAAAGACTATGGTCACAGTCCACCCATCATCTCTTCACTGCTGGACAATAATTGAACACTGATAAACAAAGTGATCTTATTACAATGGGATGTGTACCTTCAGATCCCCCAACCGGTACAGCCAGAAGAGGACTGGCCACCCCCTTGAGTCTGGCCTCTCTCTAGGTTTCTTCCCAGGTCCCTCTTACTAGGGAGTTTTTCCTAGCCACTGTGCATCACTTGTGTTGCTTGCTTTTGGGGGTCTCGGGCCAGGTGTCTGTCAAAGCACTTTGTGACATCTGCTGTTGTAAAAAAGGCTTTATAAATACATTTAATTAATTGATTGATTGATTAATTGATTACAGTTTCAGACAGTTTCACGTGTTTCATCCATCTGCCGACGGTGCCACCATTTCTCATTTCACCTGTTTTTGTGCGTATGCCTTGGTCAGAGTTGCTGTGAAGAACCGCACATTTTCCCATCAAGTTTGCTTTTTATAAATCCCAATTATTGCGTAGAGAGCGGCGTACGTCTTCTTTTGTGCATACGCCACGTTAATAAATGAGGCCCCTGGGCTTTGTTTGATGGCTTGATTTTGAATGGGGTTTATTTAATTAAGATTTGCAGTAATCTCTTATTTATTACAGAGCTCTCTCTCTATATATAGTATATTAAAACAACCCAATATATTTTTTGTTTTTATTAAAAGGTAGAACTGATGGCACTTGCAACAAACATTTTTCTTTCAATAACCATAATACAAATGTGCAATTATCCTTCTTATTTTTTTGTATCTTACGTAAGGGGGTCCTGAAACATTTTTTGTACACAGGGGGACCTTGGATGGAAGTTTGAGAACGACTGCCATAAAGGACAACCTTTCTCTTGTATTTTCATTTACATCACCCAGTATAGCGGAAACAGGCCAGAGTTATTGAATTTTTGCTGTAAAGTCTCAAATTGTGATTTCTTTTATCATTTTTAGGTTTATTCACATAAGTTTACATAACTATAAATACAGTTTTATTAACGCTATAGAGTGAAGGGAATATACACAAACTTTGCCTTTCCAATTGAATAAGAATATACACTATATTCATTCGCACAACACCATACCCATAGCTTTTTGTCCCTTATTAGGTAGTGAGAAAGTTGGGAACCCTAGTGTGAATCGTTATTATCTTCTTTGGCTTGAGTTTACAGTTGGGACAAACTATTCATTAAAATAGTTGTATGGGGGCTGGAAATCGATACATTTTAGAGAACATGAATGGTACATTTGTCACCATCAGCATTCTGTCAATTTTAAATTTCTATTCAAGTGACAAATAGTAACGGATAATATATGCAAACCTACACTGTAGTGGCTCCCTCCCGGGCCTTGGGCCCTGTGAATCATATCCACTATTCCCCACATCAGCAACAGCTCTGGGTATGTGCACACTTCCACATTCAAAGTCCACTTAATATGTATATTCAGCCCAGTATCACCGCTAAGTGTGTAATAGACACGCTGGTCCAGCGTGTCAGTGTGACGCTATGTGATTACACACGCGGGTTCGCCTTTCCATAAGCGTGTAATTCACAGGCTAATTGAGCCTTGCCGGGGACGAAACCACTCCCGTTATCGCGATGTAAACCTTAACGACTCAGAACCCTTGCGTTATCTCCATGTAAGCCTTAACCAAACCCCTACCCTAACCTTAAACACTCAGAACCCTTGCCAGTAGTCGATCTAAGCCTAACCTTAACCACTATGAACCCTTGCAGTTAACGTCTGCATCGCGCTGGAATAGTGAGTAAAAATGTATGTGTGCAACACGTCTGCATCGCGCTGAAATAAAAAACAAATTATCTGCACTTGGATTTGAACTCGGAACCTTCGGGATGTAAGTTGCACGTTTATACGCCCGTCCACCATCCCCAACCTACCAACCTGCTAAATTTACGCAATTTACACTCCGCTGCGTCACCATGCGATTGGAGAAGTATCGCCTCCTGCTGGTAGAGTACCTTCGTAATGCGTGTAATGTTCACGCCTTGGCAAGGCAAAGCGTGACATTGACCCACAAAAACCCGATGGACCAGCGTGTGTATTACATGCCTAGCCGTGATACACGGTTGGTATATTATAGTGAACAAATCTATCAGGTATATTGTTGCCAATTTTACATCATCGGTTGTCACAAAGGTACCCATCAATGATCCCCTATGAGCATTTCACTCATTACGGTGAAACGATCTCTGAAACATTTCAGTGAACAAGCCTTCCTAATCAACCTAACCCCTGTACCTTGGAAGGATGGTGACATTATCCCAAAAGTTGAGGATGCCATTCTTTAAAAATGCCTTCCTCTCTGTCCTGAACAAACATGCCCCACTTAAAAAATGTTGAACTAAACGTAGACACAGCCCTCGTCCAGCACAATAACACCCTGTGACATAGTGCTTTAGCCCTTAAAAATCTAAATGACATGTGACTTTTCAGGGAAGTAAGGAACCAGTACACAAAGTCAGTCAGGAAGCTTCTTTAAACAGAAATTTGCAGCCTGTAGCACCAATCAAACAAAGTTCTGGGAAACTGTGAAGACAATGGAGAATTAGAATACCTCCTCCCGGCTGCCTAATGCACTAAAGTTAAATAACACTATCACCATGAGCTAAGCTCATTTCCAAGATCAGGATCCTGGGTTTTAACTCCTCCCTTTGCAACTGGATCCTGGACTTCCTAACGAGAAGACCCCAGATGGTGAGAATGGGCAACTTTACCTGCTCCACAATGACCCTGAGCACCGGAGCCCCACAGGGCTGCGTACTCAGTCCCCTCCTGTACGCTCTGTTCACTTATGATTGTGTGGCCACACGCAGTTCCAACACCATCATAAAGTTTGCTGATGATACAACCATCCTAGGTCTCATCTCCAACAACGATGAGACTGCTTACAGAGAAGAGGTAAGAGCCTTGGCTACC
>JACXGM010020174.1:0-17960 GCA_016801145.1 Umbra pygmaea | reverse complement strand
TCTATTTTTCACATTTTCGGACACCACAATGACTTCCTCGTGTGGTAATATTTTTCCTTCTAATTATGTATTGCAATAATAAAGAACTGCTGCATTTGTGTAGATGAGAGGAGCAAAGTGTATGCGCGTTGTGCACACGCTACATTATGGTTAGGCATGCGCCCTTAAAATAGCATATGAATAACACGCCACTGACTTTAAACCAGGTTTTTCCTGGTCAGTAGCGGAATTGTTTTCGGGGACTGCAAGATAGCACCAGGGAACGTTTACGCCGGAACACGCCTCTTCTTTTCGCTAAACCGCCCAACGAACGCAAGTTCCCTAATTTACCGACGCGTGTCTGTGGAGGGAAAAGTCCCATATGCGTCGGGTGTAAGATAGGAATGATACATGCGTTTGTGTAAAAAGTCAATTGCGCTGGGTGTAAGATAGGAATGATACATGCGTTTGTGTAAAAAGTCAATTGCGCTGGGTGTAAGATAGGGCCCGTCAAGTACAATCATCTGGGTTAATTAAAAACAACAGAACTCTGCGCCCTTCCTGGTCTCCCTTCCTCCTACACCGCCACACTGTGACAGACATTGTTGGAGGTTGTCAAGTCATGAATTCTCTTATATAGGATGATCATACATCTTGCCTGTGAAAATACATAATTTGTTCAAGGTTTATTTCTGGTACGGACTACGTGAGAGGTCGTCAAATCATCAATTTTGTCACATATTCCTATGCTGGTAACAGTTACATGAGAATACATGATTTGGTTGAGGGGTTATTTTGGTACTGACTAATTCGGAGGTTGTCAACTTATGGATTCTCTCATATAGGATGGTTTTGGGGTTTTGATGCTATGTACCAAGATCATTGTTCATAATTGTTGTTAATAGTAACTGCCGTTACAGGTTGCGAATAAAAGCAATGTATATACACTGTCTTACTATGTTAGTGTGGTTGCCCTAATGTACAAAACCATTTGCCAAAGAATTGAGTCAAAATATGTGTTATGTTCATGATATATATTTATTAAAGTGTTGTTAATCTAAATGTGGCGTTTTCTTTCTGAACTACTGTTAGGTACAGGACAAGTTAGGTAATTATTTTACAAACAACTTCCAAGACATCACTCTCCATTGCTTAGGAAAGTGCACTCATAATAACACTGGCGCATATGATGTTTTGAATAAAACATCTTCCCAGAGATGAGCTCTTAGGGCTGTGTACTTCACATTTGGAATACAGCCACTGAATCACATCCGCTGATTCAGCATTTTTATAATTCAAACGTGGGAAAAATAGGATATTGTTTTAAATCTATTTTGGTCATTTTATACAGACTTTTTATGTTGCAAAGAAATGTTTAGTTGACTGTAGTTTTCAACACACTATTATACAAAGGCCAATATAATCACTACACCATAGAGGGTCAGTTCATTGTGGAGGGTAGCATTCTGCAGTACACAACACAATTATAAAGTATAATCATAATACATCATTAAAATATATTAAAAACATACTGTAAATTGTAACCGACATTGTGATGGGAGTCGGTTAGAGCTTGAACTGACCAATCACCTTTTATGTTCATGGGTTTGTTATTGTATTCAGAGGGGTGGAGCTGCACAGGGGATATTGGGGGATACAGGTAAGCATGAACTGGTAAAATGAGACCTTTAACTCTCTCGTGGTTGTACTTTAAAGACCCTACATGTATTACGTTAAGGCTAGCTAGCCTATTATGTTAAGGCTAGCTAGTTAGCTAGGTCAGATGAGTTTGATGTTTTGTGTGGCTCCCCTGAGCATTGTTTTGAGTGTTCAATTAAACACCTATTGGCCCCTCTCTTATTTCAATATGCTACATGTGTATAAGTATGTATACCATGGTTATCACATCACAGAAACTTCTAATGGTGTTGGTATCTGGATTATAATAGCAATAAAGCATCTTGTGGTTTTGTGGTGTATTGCCAATGGAATGAGTTTTGCCTTAACAGTCCTTCCCACCGAGCAAAAATAATTTGAAAGACATCTTTTCAACATATTTTCAATGTCTTTCTAACCACAAGGACATTTTTTCCACATCAGTTGTTTAGAGTGTTGGCTGTATTATAGAATAGTATTCAAGAATAAAGTGAAGTTTAATTTGTGTGGGACCAAATGGTAAAATTATGTGATGTGATTTCAATTTAGAACTCTGCTTACTGTTGCCTCAATACTTTTGGACTTTAAATGAAAAGGCACATATGGCATGGCTGGGGGTACCTTAGGAGAGGTTTGAGAAAAACGGTTTTATAAAAATATTTACTATAAATGGTATTGGTTCCCTGTTCATCCGTGGCATAATCTCCTTAGTAAAGAAGAAGATCAACATCCTCCTGATTGCAGTACAAAAAATGGAATACATGAAAAAATAATCTCAAGTTAACCAACAGTAAGATATCTCAAAACTATTCATGTTTGATTATACTTGTCCGCAGAATTATAGAGATAGATAACATAACATGATGCATTTCATTTACACGTAGCGCCACGCTGCCTGCCGGTGCAGTCTCCATATAAGGGTGTCCAATAAGTGCAGTATTCCTCTAACCGACTCATAGTTCCAGATGAATTACTTAAGAACTAGGGTATCTATCCTAGGTGAAGATTTCATGACATGCAATTACAGTGTGCCCCCGATATGCGTCATTTACACCCACACACTCTCACAATCAGCTCGCCACTCCCAGGAGGTGGTTGGGTGCAGGGGTATACCTGCCATTTAGGTATGCAGTCAGTTGAGTTTCAGTTGAACCAACCCTGTCTCTGTTCTCATATGTGTTTCCCCTGTGGGTCATTGAAGGTATCCCATTGGCTGGAAGTGATAATAGGAACTCCTGACGTACAGTATAGCTTAGCTGTTTGGAACCAAAGAGCAGATAGCCACAGCGCTCATGGGAATTACACACGGAGCACAGCAGGTAACAGCACATAAAGCCTTGAAATGCACAGCCGAGATTAGCAACCTATCTTTCATGTAAACATTCAAATGTTGCTTTTTATGCCGTCATAATTATCAAAGGGTATGAGTGAGAAGCAAACAAGGTTTAATTCTTAAAATACTCAGTATAAAACGAAATATCCACAAGGGGCAAAACAGTACTTCTCTCTAGACATGAAACAATAACACTCACTAACTGACCTGCAACAATGACTGACAGGGAATAGACCAAAACACAAACTAAATACAAGGCATAATAAGGTCTATTTGAAAACATCTGTGTATTGATTGGTAATCCTGACGATCTATAGGTAAATGAATAAAAAATGTGATATGATCAGCTGACTGGAATAGCGGGAACACAAGAGGAAAACAATACACACAGGGTAGAAACTCAAATGACATTATACAGCGGAGCAACACATAACACACATTTGTACGATCCCCTTAGGGGGGGTTCATGAAAGTTCGCCCCCCCAAATGCCCAGCTCCCGAAGAGCAGGACCCCCCCAGTCCAGCGGACGACCCCACCACATTCAACAAGCGAAGAGGGAGGGCAACAGACCCCCCTTCCGTAGGATGACCCCAACGGCTTTGTCCCTCAACAGCGTAGGAGGGAGGAGGGTCCAGAGGCACACGCCCTTACAGGAGGCATCAGTGGTGGCGGCCAGGGAAAAAGGACCCCCTGTTAAGGTCGAAGGGGCATGGCAGCCGGTACCAGTGATTGGGGCACGGCAAGCTTGTATGTGGTGATGATGGACTCCCAGGGCTGGCTACTGCAGCCAACCACTTCCTGAGAGTTTCGGCTGGTGTCGTCTCCTCGCCAGGGGTTGTGGCAGCCGTCATCTCCTCCCCAGTGGTCTCAACGGCCGACGTCATCACACCAATGGTCTCAGCGGTTGTCATCAACACCCCAGTGGTCTCGGCTGCCGCGAACGCCAGAGGAGGAGGCAGTAACAGAAGCTCCTCACCCCAGAACGGGAGCTCCTACCCGCCGCGGTGCTGGTAGCAGGAGTTCCTCTATACCTGGTCTGGTGGTGACGGTAGCTGGAGCTCCCCTCCAGGTACTGGGAACTCCGTAGGGCAGGGTGAAAGCTCCTCGGGCTCCAGCAGGGGGCGCTGCTCCTCAGGCTCCAGCAGGGGGCGCTACTCCTCGGGCTGCTGAGGCAGTGGCGGTGGTTCGCCAGGCAGCTGAGGCGGCGGTGGCCGCTGCAGCTCATTGTGTGACATGGACACCATGGGTGGTGGGCTGTCGCTATAAACCCACCATGGTGTAAAAGTAGGTACCCACGGTGCCATGCTGTCCAATGGCAAGGCTGTGGTTGCTAGTTCTTGCTGTGATGGAGGCACAAACACAGGAGGTAGCAACGGAGTTGTGGCATAAACCGACCCCCACTCACCTCCAGCTGATCCCTTGGATATTTAGATGGAACAGCAGCTACCCTGATTGACAGAGGCAGGTATGGGGGGAAGCTGGAGGAAAGTCCATATAAGCTCTCAACTCTGCCGCACGCTCTTCAATTTCCTCATCCTCCGTCCTGGGTGTGCGGGCACTCTATCCTTTGCACCTCCCGCTGACGCTGGGCTGAGGAGAGTCCACGGCAAAATATGCACGGAGACGGGCGCACTTCTCGTGGAGTTCTTCTTCCTCCCGTCTCTGGCTACTCCTTAGCTTTCTCGTATAAGGGTCGGCCATTCTGTCACAATTATCCATGGTGTATTGGAGGAGTGGAGACAGACGCAAAGGGTATGAGTGAAAAGCAAGCAAGGTTTAATTCTTATAATACTGAGTATAAAAAAAACTAAATAGCCACGAGGGGCAAAACAGTATTTCTCTCTAGAAACACTAACACTCACAAACTGACACACATAGGTAAATGAACAAAACATGTGATATGATCAGCTTACTGGAATAGCAAGGACACAAGGGGAAAACAATACACACAGGGTAGAAACTCAAATGACATTATACAGGGGTGCAACACAAAACACACACATGTACGATCCCCTTAGGGGGTTCGTGAAAGATGCATACAGAATGTAGATACTGACATTACAAAAAGGCAAACATGTAATCCAACATCCCATGTGAAAAAAAGTTGAAAAGCAAATAGTTAAATATACTGTACTACACATTCAGAGAATATCTTTCAAGTTTGAGATTTTTTTCATTTAATTTTTTTTCTAGTGTATCTAGAACTGAGAACATTTTAACAACTTCAAATTATATTACAATATGTTGAAATACACCGCCAGAAATAACACAGTGCACTTTATAACATTTAGTCACTATTTAAAGTTCCATGTTTTCATGGAAGGTTGGGGAATTATGTCAAACATCTGTGAAAATTCTAACTGCATCAATTTATTCTGAAAACAATACATTACATCATGGAATCCTGAGTCAAATACAACCTATTTAAAAACCTCTTATAAAACTGGATTTGGAGTGTAAATATTTGGTATATTTGACATATAATATGTATATTTGCTGTATATCTGTAGTAGTTAAAATTCTGTCAGTTCCACTTTTAATACACCTTATATACATTTCACTATAGTACATACTAAAAGTGTCAATTGAACAATTTAAACCAAATTCTTTTGACTGTAAATTCCAACATACTTCTGCACTTTAATTGGCTACATATTTCACTGAAGTGAATCAATTGCGGTATTTAAGATGAAGTCAAAATTAGGGATATTGCACAATTTTTTATTATTACCAACAAATGTGTCCAACAGAACCAATTGGTATCATGCTGCCTCATGATAATCAGCGCCCACTGGCCCCTTTGCCAAAGAAAGGGGTGTAAAAAATTTACACTTTAGCGGTTGTGAATAACATAACACTGCGGAACTCCAAAAAGCACAATTAAAGATGTATAATTAACTTTAGCAGATACATTTATAGATATCCTACATTTAGGATGTGGAACGAGCAAAACAGGAACTGATATAAGCATTTTGTTGCAGTGTATATTCCACATTTATATCCAGATATAATTCAATGTTTATTTTGCAGTGAGGTGAAGTCAGATTTCCTATTTTCACTGATTTATTGTCAACATTTGCCACTAAGCAACACACACCAAATCCATAAGGTGAAAGTGAAAAATGTAATCTACAAACTATTCTAAATTAATTATAAAACAGAATAATAATGTATATATTACCTTTATTTAACCAGGTAAGCTGAATGATAACAGATTGTCATTTGCAAAGGCGACCTGGCCAAGTTATATCACAATGGTGCAAGATGAATTACACAAAGGTACACAACAACAGATAGCAGGATAATCAGATTATATGGTGAAAAACATACATACAGTTTTTGCAAATGAGGAAAAAAATACACACCTGAATCTGTAAACAAATATCAAACAAATATCTTTACAATCCATGTGTGTGCAGTTAAGGTGGTTCTTATGATTTTACGTTACTAACAAACTTTCTCTAGGAGGTCCCACTGTTGGTTAGTAAAATTCCGAACAAAAACTCTATCATGAAGAATCATGAGCAGGCTCCAGTCCAGGATGCTTTTTTGTCAGACCCCAGTGTTCTGCGAGCTGACATGAACATAGCAATGGAATCAATATTTGCAAGGTGACTTGACAAGTGCTTTGTGAATGGTGACTTCTGCATGCACTGTTTCAACTGTGCAGGCTAGCAGGAACGATCGTTCCCATCCATCAAGGCATCTCAACTTGGTACTGCATTGTTGAACTTGAAACTGGAGTGGAATTCATTTTCTAAAAATAATTTTTCATTTGTCCCAACAATAATGGCATGGGCGGGAGAATACCATGCTATGAATTTTGTATTTGTTCCCAGTTCCTGGATAATAAAGCACTTTATTGTTTGTGGAACTGCAGTACAGCAGTTATGTTGTTGTCTAAGGATTTGACCAACTGGTATATTCTTCATGAGGTGTCTATGATTATTACTGTCTGCACGTAAAAGTGTGTTATACTCTGTGGCTTGAGGTAGATTTAGTTTCCAAAATATCAACATGTTTTATAAATGATGTCTAAAAAGTCGATGCTTTCTAAGATTTCTATCTGCTGTAAATTTTAAATTTAAATCTGATGAGTTAAGAGAGAATATACACTCACCTTAAAGATTATTAGGAACACCCGTTCAATTTCTCCTTAATGCAATGATCTACTCAACCAATCACATGGCAGTTGCTTCAATGCATTTAAGGGTTTGGTTCTGGTCAAGACAATCTCCTGCACTCCAAACTGAAAGTCAGAATGGGAAAGAAAGATGATTTAAGCAATTTTGAGAGCGGCATGGTTGTTGGTGCCAGACGGGCCGGTCTGAGTATTTCAAAATCTGCTCAGTTACTGGGAATTTCACGCACAACCATTTCTAGGGTTTACAAAGAATGGTGTGGAAAGGGAAAAACATCCAGTATGCGGCAGTCCTGTGGGCGAAAATGCCTTGTTGATGCTAGAGGTCAGAGGAGAATGGGCCGACTGCTTCAAGCTGATAGAAGTGAAACTTTGACTAAAATAACCACTCGTTACAATCGAGGTATGCAGCAAAGCATTTGTGAAGCCACAACACGCACAACCTTGAGGCGGATGGGCTACAACAGCAGAAGACACCACCGGGTACCACTCATCTCCACTACAAATACGAAAAAGAGGCTAAAATTTGCAAGAGCACACCAAAATTGGACGGTTGAAGACTGGAAAAATGTTGCCTGGTCTGATGAGTTTCGATTTCTTCTGAGACATTCAGATGGTAGAGTAGAATTTGGCGTAAACAGAATGAGAACATGGATCCATCATGCCTTGTTACCACTGTGCAGGCTGGTGGTGGTGGTGTAATGGTTTGTGGGATGTTTTCTGGGCACACTTTAGGCCCCTTAGTGCCAATTGGGCATCGTTTAAATGCCACGGCCTACCTGAGCATTATTTCTGACCATGTCCATCCCTTTATGGCCACCATGTACCCATCCTCTAATGGCTACTTCCAGCAGGATAATGCACAATGTCACAAATCATTTCAAATTCGTTTCTTGAACATGACAATGAGTTCACTGTACTAAAATGGCCCCCACAGTCACCAGATCTCAACCCAATAGAGCATCTTTGGGATGTGGTGGAACGGGAGCTTTGTGCCCTGGATGCATTGTCAGGTTTACTTCAAAATATTATGTGTGGACTGAGCTGGAGTTTGCCAGAAAAGATGTGGGAGACACTGAGACCAAGTAGAAGAAGATTCTATGATCTGATTAAACCAAAATAGTGCATCACTGCTAATTGATACTTTTGGCAGATGTCGAATACTGCACATCATCCTGAGAACACCATCATCAGTATAAAGCATGGTGGTGGCAGCATCATTCCATGGGGATGCTTCTCTGATTCAAGGCCTGGAATACATGCAAAGAAAGATGGCAACTTGATTGGAGCAAAGTGCAGAGAAACCCAGGAGTAAAACCTGCCAAGGTCTGCACTCACAGTCAGATTTTGGAAAATTAATCTTCCAGCAGGAAAATAAACCAAAGGACACACTGGATTTGCCTAAAAACTAAAAGGGCCATTTCCAGGAGCGGGAAATGTAACAGAGAAAATGTGGATAGAGTTTAAAATTGCTGTTCACCAAAGTGAATACTTTCACAAGGCATATCTGAAACTTGACCTCCAGTTTCAGTTTGAGCAGGGGGTAGCCCAGTAATGGGGCCTTTCCAGGTTTGCCCATGCCTCTGACTAATTCACGTCTGTGTTTGTGTATACGCATTTGTGTGTTTTTCTCTTAGGCCCCCAAACATGCAAAGAAACACACACAGACAGGTGTGCAGTGCCAGTGCTGAGATTACATGGAACTGACTCACTGTTGGAAAATTTAATTACTGATGAAATCTAATATAAAACTACAACTAAAGCACAACACACCCACATTGACACTTTTTTATAGGTGTGTGTAAGACTGCTAAATAGAGAGGTGTATGGTGCAAGGGATGTTTTCAGACATCCAGAGCATTCAAGGCCATAAACGTCAGAATTATGACATTAACTGATTCAACTGAGTGTGATCAGATTCAAGTTTGACTTATGGCCATCACACATACCTACTGTACCAGTGATGCATAAAGGGCAAATGTGTTTCACATTCACAAAAACAAACTACATACAATACACTTAACTATATGCTATGCAAATACACACAACATACATAAAAATAAACGCAATCACAAATGTCTATCTCATTGAGGACTGGAAATTGAGTAATAAAACAAATACAAATATTTTCCATAACCTCTGACCCTAAAACTAAACTTAAGCCTTACCTTAGCCCTGATGCGACCCTTATCCGAACTGTAATGTTGAACGTACTGTTTAAAATAATCCCTAATTCCTAACCCTAATTCAAACTCTAATACGGTCCTCACAAAGAAGAAAACAAGTAATTACAGACACACACACACTCACAAACCGACACACACACACACACTCACAAACAGACACACACACACTAACTGGCTGATGACTCACAGTATCTTAAACGTTTATGCAACTGCAAATCAATCCTTCTCCAACACATATTTTAATCCCCTGCCTGCCCACGTCAACTCGTCAAAAGAAATTACTGCAAAAATGGCTTATGGACATAATGGCCATTTTAGATCATCAGAAGTACATTGTAAATGACTAGAAAATTCTGCATGTGCTACCGCATGGGTAATGTGAATCTCACAAAAGGACTTGATTATTCTGCACGTCCCTAGAAGGCGTTAAACACGCTGCAGGGCACCAAGAGACTGTGTGCAGTGTTGGCCTGCAGTTTCCCATCAGCTTTTTACGGGATTACGGAGAAAACACAGAACTGAACATGCAGACTTGTTGAACAACCCCCCCCAACCAACCACCTCCCACCACATGGCTCACCTGCCCGACTCCCACCTTACACAGGCGTAACCCCACCCACAACCCTCCAGGCCACCTTGCCCCACCCACATTCAGCAGCATTACCATGCTGTGGAATGTTGACACGGCCCACACCTTCATAGTACCAGATCTGACTCAGTTTAACACCACAGGTGAGTTAACGGATCAATTACTTTCCAGTTTAGTTTTTCTAATATTTTTGTTGTTGTAAATAAACAGCAGATGCACTTATGAACACTTTCCCCCTAATGTTTCCTGTCATTGCTCGCTGATAGCAACACAGTGACAGGTGCGAACACAAGCAGGAGCCAATGGATGGGCCCCACTCTCAAATGGGGAACTGAAGTCCGCTGGGGAAGTCAGTAACAGTAGCTGACATTGTTACGTTTACATTTTAGCAGAGTGACTTACAGTGAATAAAAGGACATCACCCTGGAGCAACTTAGGGTAAAGTGCCTTGCTCAAGGATATTTGTTGCAGTCAGGAAACGAACCGGCAACATTTAGACTACAAGGCTGACTCCCTAACGGCCACTTGTTGCAACTCTTTCACCAATTAAACACTCCATAGCATAGTCTGGATATAACTGAATCAAGCCACCATGTTGCCTAACTGTCAAATCTAAATGAAGTGGTATATACACTCAGCAAACTGCAAGCTTGTTTTTCACAGCTCAAACTCACAGTCATGGACACACCCACACACACAGCTGTCGCATGAATATTTACGTCCACACATGCACAGCAAAGAGAAACTACAGGCAGGACTAGTCAGAAGAAGGGCATGTGTGATGCCAGAGTAGATAATGTCGTGTAATATGAAAGCAAACTAGCCCACACACACTTTAGAACACCCAGTCTTTCTGTTGTCCTAACCTGTTGTTTCACACTACTGGTTAACCACCACCCAGTGAAGTCTGCCTTGAGAAAACTCCCTGCTTATAGTGGATATACATCTGCAGTTTATAGACAGTGTGTGGGCAGCGGTGTAATAAACCTGGGCTGAGTTGAGCCCCTCTAAGCGGAAAGTACCCCGGGGAAATCTCTGGTTCGACTGGGAGACTGTCCCTCTATTTATGTGTGCGTTCATGTATGTGTAAGCGTGCGTCCATGCGAGTGTGTCTTCACCCATATGTCTGTGTGTGTTTATGTGTGTCTCTGTGACGACTGGGCAGAGGGGGAAGAATACACCCATTGAGTACCCTGCCATTAGCCTAGTGACCCCCCTCTGACGTAGGAACAGATTTAGTGACATACAGATAAAAGCCTTCCTCTGTTCCTCTGTTCCTCCGTTCCTCTTTCCCTCTTATTCAACAGTGTCACCCCGGACAACTCTGAGTGCCCCAAGCCAAAGCTTCTTACCAGACCATAGATACTGCTGTTACATAGACTACTGCTGACTGTTAGACTACTGCTGACTGCTACATACACTCACCTAAAGGATTATTAGGAACACCTGTTCAATTTCTCCTTAATGCAATGATCTACTCAACCAATCACATGGCAGTTGCTTCAATGCATTTAGGGGTGTGGTCCTGGTCAAGACAATCTCCTGAACTCCAAACTGAATGTCAGAATGGGAAAGAAAGGTGATTTAAGCTATTTTGAGCGTAGCATGGTTATTGGTGCCAGACGGGCCGGTCTGAGTATTTCACAATCTGCTCAGTTACTGGGATTTTCACGCACATCCATTTCTAGGGTTTACAAAGAATGGTGTGGAAAGGGAAAAACATCCAGTGTGCGGCAGTCCTGTGGGCGAAAATGCCTTGTTGATGCTAGAGGTCAGAGGAGACTGGGCCGACTGCTTCAAGCTGATAGAAGGGCAACTTTGACTGAAATAACCACTCGTTACAACCGAGGTATGCAGCAAAGCATTTGTGAAGCTACAACACGCACAACCTTGAGGCGGATGGGCTACAACAGTAGCAGACCCCACCGGGGTACCACTCAGCTCCACTACAAATAGGAAAAAGAGGCTACAATTTGCAAGAGCACACCAAAATTGGACAGTTGAAGACTGGAAAAATGTTGCCTGGTCTGATGAGTCTCGATTTCTGTTGAGACAATCAGATGGTAGAGTCTGAATTTGGCGTAAACAGAATGAGAACATGGATCCATCATGCCTTGTTACCACTGTGCAGGCTGGTTATGGTGGTATAATGGTTTGGGGGATGTTTTCTTGGCACACTTTAGGCCCCTTAGTGCCAATTGGGCATCGTTTAAATGCCACGGCCTACCTGAGCATTGTTTCTGACCATGTCCATTCCTTTATGGCCATCATTTACCCATCCTCTGATGGCAACTTCCAGCAGGATAATGCACCATGTCACAAAGCTCGAATCATTTCAAATTGGTTTCTTGAACATGACAATGAGTTCACTGTACTAAAATGGCCCCCACAGTCACCAGATCTCAACCCAATAGAGCATCTTTGGGATGTAGTGGAACGGAAGCTTCGTGCATCCCACAAATCTCCATCAACTGCAAGATGCTATCCTATCAATATGGGCCAACATTTCTAAAGAATGCTTTCAGCACCTTGTTGAATCAATGCCACATAAAATTAAGGCAGTTTTGAAGGCGAAAGGGGGTCAAACACAGTATTAGTATGGTGTTCCTAATAATCCTTTAGGTGAGTGTACAACACAGTTGTCCTTGTTACACACAATTACTGAAAATTGTACACACTAGTTTCTAACGATGTGATCAAACCAAAGAAAAAAAGGGCCAGTTCAGAATGCACAGGTGGCACAGGTGCGTTGAATGGAGAGGCAAAGGAAGACTACCCATCAGAGGTTGTATATGAGGAGGAATAGTACGAGTACAAGCAAGACCAAAAATCATAATTTCAGATGAAATTCAGGAAACTGTGATAGACCATGTACTTGTTAATGGAATGACAAAGAGTACAAGCCAATTTGAGAACGGGTAATTAGTTCTTTTTTGGTTCTGTCAAAAGGGAACATTGTGGGTTGAGTTTATTCAATATGGTCTCATAACATCACAGATGAGGAAAGAAATAAATCATTCTGTAATGTCCAGACAAGGCAGAGGAATAGTTGGGCCAGGCAGAGGAAGAGGACCAGGTCGAGGAGTAGCTGAACCAGGGAGAGGAAGAGGGTGAATGCGTGGTGGTGTCTGAAGCAGAGCTGTTGTCACCAATAAAATAAGAGCAACCATCATAGACCATGTGATAAACCATGATCTATCACTGAGGGAGACTGGTAGAAGAGTCCAGTGAGTTTCATAATTTGTTACTCTACATGTAAACATGAGTTACAATACCAATACTGTGTTGTATATCTCTCAGAGAGTCATGGAGTTTGAGGCTAATCAAAACCCACATGAAACCATTTACGAGGCAGGTTTCAACCTGAGTAAGACACGTTGGCGAGGAAGAAACATTGTCGGGTAAAGGGCCACAGTTGATGAGGAGCAAATATTACGATGTGTGCTGCTATCTCAAATGCTAGTTTGTACAACACTGAGCAACTTTTTTTGATTCTCGATGATCTCCACCAACAACTGGTGCCAGAAGCAGAAAGGCAACAAGTTGGAGGTATCATGAGGACATTTGTGATTGCATGGGACAATGTAGCATTTCACCATGCACATGCAATCACAAACTGGTTTGCGGCCCATCCAAGAATGGTCTCCCCTTTTCTCCCCACTTACTCGCCTTTCCTTAACCCCATAGAGGAATTTCTTTCGTCCTGGAGGTGGAAGGTACAGTATATGATCATCGGCCACATGACCAACTGTCTCTGCTCAATGCAATGGATGCCGGCTGCAGAGACATCTCAGCTGAAGACTGCCAGGGGTGGATAAGGCATTCCAAGTGTTTCTATCCAAGGTGCATAGCAAGAGACGACATAAGATGTGATGTGGATGAGAACCTTTTTTGCGTTTTAATAGCCTCCCTAATGCCATGTAAGGCACAAAAAACGGTTGCCCCAGAGTTGCCAAGAGCCTCAGGAGCTACGCTTTAGCCCGAGTCCTCAGCAGCTATGCTACAGTCCAAGTCCTCAACAGCTACACTACAGCCTGAGTCCTCAGTAGCCATGCTACAGCCGGAGTCCTCAGCAGCTATGCTACAGCCCGAGTCCTAAGCACCTACGCTACAGCCTGAGTCCTCAGTATATGCTACAGCCCAAGTCCTCAGCAGTAGGGATGCTCCATTATGGAAAAAATCTGAATCATGCTTATTTAAAATGATTACTCATTGACTATGGAAATTAGCATTTGTTGAATTTGAAAATCAGTGAAACATATCAACAGATATTTGATTTAGTATGACTATGATCATCACAACCTTGACCAAAGAATCATTTTCAACATGGTTAGCTATTACTATTACTATAATCTACCATTTAGTACTAAAGCGTACTATCCGATGTGATATCATTATGAATTCCCCATGAATTGATCACTGATAATCTTGTTAGAATTAGGCAATAGCTTTACCATCTGCTGGAGTAAACAAAAGGGCTAGTTAGCAGGATTATTTTTCACCTATGCTCTGAATTTGACTATGTTGTAATAGCATTTTCATGTAACACATCTATTACATTCATTGCTAATCATTTGATTTATTGTGATTGAGAACAGGGTATTGTCAATAAACTAAATTATATAGGCCTATTCCTGATATTCTGTATACTTCCAGTAGCTGGCACAAATATTTTTTGGCTTAATAGGCTAATGTTAACTTATATGGTGGCTTGAGTAGTTAGCCAGTTTACTCTGACTACCTCTAGGGTTGGTTCCCATTGCCTGCTTTTTTGCATCTGTATTGGATGAAGGGATGGTGTTGACCATGTGTTAGTGAAGAAGAAACAAACAAACAAAACAATCTGCTGTTGGGAGCAACAGATGTAAGGCGTACTGAGTCTCTTGTGTTGTAATGCATTTTCTGACTTTGTTGAGGGTGACCAGCACAGATAGTTAATTTGAATGTTTGAATTTGATTAAACAGCAATGTCTTTCAATTATATTTGCAAATAAGTTATTTATATTTATTATATTAAATAAATTAACACTTCTAAACGTATCTTATTTTCTATTTTGCCTGCAGGTTTTTTATGTGCGCACGATAGACTGTGCTTAATTAAGTATGCTGTAGAATAGAGACCAGCAGTTCAAACAAACTACTGAATAGAATAAACTCCACGAAGCCTGGCTCTTCAGTCGGTAGAAAAAATTGTTCAAAAGTAATAGACCTCAACAGTCCCGCCCCTCGTCCGAGAGAGCTTGGGTTTAGGAAGTAAATTTCCCATTTATTTCTCCCATTGACTTCTAGAAAAATCTGTATATAAAGAGTTTTAGACCATGCCTTAGGCTAACCAGCTACAATGTGACTCATAAGCATACAAAATATATTTTCGCGTGAAAAAATGAACTGCAAATCCCAAAAAAGTCAAAGGTAAAAGACTGTGTACATATTTTATTTTCTGGGCAAAGGAACTACTCATCCTTTAAACCATTGCGAGTGTTATCTTTCCACCTTTACATTACTTTAAATTACCTAACTTTAGCTAACTTAACTTACACAATGTCATCCTTGAAATATCATGTAATCTACAGCTCAGTAAACATATTTACAGTTCTCTAACTATCCATATTTTTGGCTACAACACAGGCGCCATCTCGGGCAGCTCTGCCAGAGTTGGAAACACAAAGCCTTTTCGCGGCTCAGTAAACATTTCCATGGTAACCACAGGTTTGTCTCCATGACATCATGGAGTTCCACCAATCAGAGCCATCACTGTGGGATTGTTGGATGTTTAGGATTGTGGTTAATGAAGTACTTATCTAAGACATTGCGAATAAAATATATTTTTTTCTCAAAAGGATTTGGTGCCCCATTAACTTTTGGTGTCTATATCAGTATATTCAATTGCTTAGTCATGTTGTAGCTGGTTTTAAGTATACCATATACTTATAAAGTGGCTGCTACTCTTGGTTGCTAGGCAAAACATGTTGTGCTCTGTGTGTGATCTCGTGGGGTATCGTGGGATCTCACGGGATCGCGGTAGCAGCCGAGAGTAGCAGCCATCAGGCAAGTGTTATTTAAATATACATCTGGTGTACTTACAAACTTTTTTCAATGCCTCGTTTTATAAGTACAGAACCTATTTCTACTACTGTAAAAGTTTGTTACCATTCCAGGCATTATTAGTGGAGGTTTTTACGAGATACACCCTTGGTTCCATTAGCACCTGCACTAAGGCATTCGGCTGATAGCGCTAACACAACCAATGTTATAACAAGGTAAAAAAGCTTTTGGGTGGTTGTTTGGCTCGAGGTCATGCAAATGACCCTAGGGTTAAATTTCTCTGACCCATCACTTTAATGTTAGACTACTGCTGATATTACAGTCTACTGCTTAATTTAGACTACTGCTGGCTCTTACAGAGATATTGCTAACTGTTACATAGTGTAATGTTCACTCCTCTGTAAATGAACAAACTCTCAAAGGTTAAAAATGAACAATAATGTTTATTCTCTCAGGAAATTTGTCAATCAAGGCAGCAAAAGTTGAAACAAACTATGCATGGGTCAGGCCATACAATGTATGGGCTAAGGTACATGGGAAAGAAAAACCATACAATGTACGGGCTAAGGTACATGGGATAATCCAAGACAGAATCTCAACAAGCAATACAGGAGTCAGTCCAGAATAACAATCCAAGATACTGTGGGCAAAGGTACAACGGTAAATCCAAGGCAGAGTAATCCAAAAGTCAAGCAGAGGTCAGACCGGAACAACAACATAGAAATTAGAATGCTCAGTAAATAAGAAAACAGTACTTACAATACCTCGCGAAGAGGCAATGTGTTTGTGTGGCTTAAATACAGTGTGGGTGAGAGCAGGTGTTCAGAATTTGGATGATTGAGTCCGGGTTATGGGAATTGTAGTTCTGAACAGGCATGACTAGGGCAGCTGTAGTCCACAGGAAGAAGAACTGGGGAATGGGAATTGTAGTTCTGAGCAATGTAGAATAGGGAAGTGGCAGTTTCCAGGGAAGGGGAACTGGGGAACGTTACAGAACCCCCCCCCAAGGCGCAGCTCCTGAGGCGCCAAACGGTGGACATGCCACAGGACACCAGGCGGCAGAAGACCCAGGCAGGAGACCGTAGCAGCAGAACCCAGGCCGGCGGAGGCACACCAGGGCGAAGCAGTCGAGCAGACCAGGCAGGCGGAGGGAACCCAGGCGGGCTGGAAGGCGTAGGCAACAGCCGTGGACCAGAAGGCGGAGGCCCGGCAGGGCAAAGCAGACAAGCAGACCAGGGCGGTGGATGGAGCCATGGCGGGCCGGAGGGCGGAGGCAGCAGCAGCAGCGGACCAGAGAGATGAAGAAGCAACAGCGGACCGGAGGGACGAAGAACCCACGGAGGTCCGGAGGATGGAGGCAGCAGCGACGGGCTGGACGGCTGAGTTCGGGCAGGCGGAGGTCCGGCCGAGCAAGGTAGAAGCAAAGGCCGAGGCGGAGGCCAGGCAGGCGGCACCAGAGGCAGAGTCCGGGCCGACAAAGGCAGAGTCAAAGGCCCCGCGGGAGGCGGCCAGGCCGGAGGGGGCGTCGAGGGCCGAGGCAAAGGCGGACCAGGCACCGGAACCACAGCAGACACAGGAATCTGTAAGAACACAGCACAAACAGACACAGACAAACATACAGACACAGAGAGGGGCACAGAGACCGGGGTATGCGTAGGCCCGGGGACAAGCTCTGAAGCAGGGACTAGGTTAGGAACCGGCATGGTGACAGGGTCAGACACTGGCACGTGGAGAGGAGCAGCCAATGGCACGTGGAGAGGAGCAGGACATGGCCCTGGGAGAGGAGCAGGACATGGCCCTGGGAGAGGAGCAGATCATGGCCCTGGGAGAGGAGCAGGACATGGCCCTGGGAGAGGAGCAGGACATGGCACTGGGAGAGGAGCAGCCTCTGGGATAAGGTCAGGCTCTGAAACAAGGGCAGGCTCTGGGATAAGGGCAGGCTCTGAAACAAGGGCAGGCTCTGGGATAAGGGCAGGCTCTGAAACAAGGGCAGGCTCTGGGATACGGGCAGGCTCAAGGACGAGGGGAGG
>JACXGM010020173.1:0-12615 GCA_016801145.1 Umbra pygmaea | reverse complement strand
TACGTAGCCTTAAATATATCGTGAGCAAATTAATTGCATTCCCGCTTGAATCGAGGGAACATATTTCCAATAAGAGTTGAACTCATCCTCATATGTGTATCACTGGATCATTATGGATCATCGGGAAGTTGTTGTGTTTGGTGCTGCTTTATTGTATTTGGGCAGAAGACGTCGATGTCAGACTCGGAGAGTTGGGTTCATGACACACTCCAAGACCGTCATCAAAGGATGTCTATATTTCGATTGGTTGCTGGTCGTTAGCCGCTGAACTGCGTCATAGACCATAATTCAAAAATTGAACATCATTATATATTGCAGAAGGCTTAAATCTAGCGATTGAGACCATATACTCAATATGAAAATGTTTACTGAGGTAATAAATCAAGTGAGACATGTCTCTCATTCTCATAGACTATTACAGAAACCGAGCTCTTTTGCAACCAGACGTATCGCCCCCAGCTGGAATTCAGATAGAATGCAGGTTACTTTAAGGCACTTCCTCATTTACATCAATTTGCCAAACTGGATGCTCACCCTGTGGTAATGCTGCGTTCCGTTTGGCTCGGAAGTGGGAGGTCGGAACTGGGAATGAAGTCATTGTTGTGAAGCCTTGACAACATTGTTGTGAAGCCTTTGTTGTTCTTGCCCTTTCGGAATATAAACAACTATATAACAACTAGCCATGTTAGCCATTTTTAGCAAAACCAGTTGATTAAAACACATTTATGTGTATTTTCACGCCTTCTAACGCCATAGCATTATGTCCAGAGACAGCAGACATTACTGTGTGTACAACAATTTTCGTGAAAAACAAAACAATTACAAAAAATTTACAGTAACAGCTACTCTTGTTCATCTACTGTTGATACAGGGTGCTGCCATCTTGGAAAATGAACTTGGGGTAGTGAAATTTCTCAGACTTTGCGACTAGGAATTCCCACTTGGGACGGCGTTCCAGTTGAAATTCCGACTAGGAGCTTGGAATTTCTGACCTCTGAGTATAAATCGAACATAGCATAATAGACCTTAACAGCCCAGCCCCTCATCTAAGAGAGCTTGGGTTCCGGAAGTAAATTTCCCATTCATTTCTCCCATTGACTTCTGGAGAAAATCTGTATATAAAGAGTTTTAGACCATGCCTTAGGCTAACCAGCTACGACATCACTCATAAGCATAAAACATATAATTTCGAGTGAAAATATGAATTGAAAATCCAAAAATACTCAAAGGTACAAGACTGTACATATTTTATTTTCCAAGCGAGGAATTACTCATCCCATAAACCATTGCTAGTGTTATCTTTCCACCTTTACATTACTTTAAATTACCTAACTTTAGTTAACGTCACCTACACAATGTCATCCTTGAAATAACATGTAATCTACAGCTCAGTAAAAATATTTACAGTTCTCTAACTATCCATATTTTTTACGACGACACAGGCACCATCTCGGGCAGCCTGCCAGAGTTGGAAACACAAAGCCTTTTCGTGGGCTCAGTAATCATTTCCATGGTAACCACGAGTTTGGCTCCATGACATCATAGAGTTCCACCAATCAGAGGCATCACTGTGGGATTGTGGGATGTTTAAGATTGTGGGTAATGAAGTACTTATCCAAGACATCACGAATAAAATACATTTATCTCAAAACACGTTTGGTGCCCCATTAACTTTTGGCGTATGTTTGAGCATATACAATCGCATAGTCATGTCGTAGCTGGTTTTAAGTATACCATCAACGGTTACGATTTTATGGCTTATACTCCAATTGTCAATGGAGAAATTGTATTGTGTTCTTACTTTCGGAGTCAGCTGTGGGTGGGACTGTTGAGGTCTGTGCTAGCTACATTAAGGATTCTAGTAAAAATTGTGCATATGGCATAGATATTGGACTGTACAGCAAAAACAAAAGAATGTGGAATATGAAATATGGTGTACTTACTCAGTGACACTTACATAATACAACTGTAAAGAGTTTATTTCATTATCTGGTGCACCACATTTTTCATGTAAACATTAACACACGACAAACTGTGTGTTGTCAGGGAATAACCACACCTCAGTGGGTGAGAAGCACAGGACTAGCATCTGGTTTGGCAAAGTGTTGCAAATGGAGAAGTGCCTTAAACCTGCATTCGATCTCAATTCTAGCTGGGGGCGACACGTGGTTGCCAAAGAGGTCGGTTTCTGTAGAAGTCTATGAGAAAGTCAGCCACTTTTCAATTGATTTATTACCTCAGTAAACATTTTCATAATGAGTTATGATCTCATATACACTAGTTTTAAGTGTTCTGCAATACAGAATGATGTTCATTTTTTAAATATGGTCTTGTTCATATTAAAATCGATGATAAAGTAGGGGGTGTTTTAGGGAGTGGCTATGATGTGGTTGACATTGACTGTGTCAGTGAAAGTGTGTAACGTAACATAGAGCGTAAGCAGCATTGCCAACACTCAGCTAACGTCACAGTCAGATACCGCCTCTCGTCTAAAATTGTCACTGCCACAACCAAGATGGCTGCGCTCGTACCGGCGAACTCGATGTCTCAAATCAGAATTGTACAAACCAATGGGTGACATCACACATGTTACATCCAGTAAGTATTTTTCGCAAAAGCAAATGTCACGAGGCGTGCGGTTATTGTCTAACATTAACGTACCCCCCACCACTCTTCCTACTGTTGCCATGTTAGTATGTCACATAAAATAAGTAGTTCCTATTAAGATAATCATTTACATCATTTATAAAAGTTCTAAAAACTTGTGTAACTTTTTTCAATTTGAATAAAATAGCACACATTTACAAGTCTATTTTAAATTATATAGGTTACAATTTCTAACTTTTAAGTTGATGCAGTCTCAACCCTGTCAACATCAGACACAGGCTTAAACGCAGTCAGTATAGCCAACATCTGCTCATGTTCATTTACCTGGACTATCTCTGCCGAAGAAATCAAACTCTCCCGTATCATAAATTCTTCTCGCGTGTGACTTCTACTAGTGCATTTTAGAGGTGTGCCGGTTTTGGAATTGTTGATCACGGTTATTAACAAAACCATCATCGCGGGGGGGCGTGGCATTGGTGTGTTATGAGACTGCCCGATTGCGGCACACAACTTAGTTTGAATTGCCTTTGAATAATTAATGAGCAGACACTAATTACTTGCTATATGTTTATTTAGGATTAACAGCAAGCCAACTATCAAGGAATGTGCTTTGTATTAAGTAAATCACACACAGTTATAAAAAGTACATACATTCTCTAAGAGGTGCATAAAAATGAATTAGTAAATTACAAATGATAAAATCTACATACCTTTACCAAAGAATAAAAGATGAATAATGACTGTTGTAATAACAGTGGGCCATATTCAACTGCCTCTGACCAGAGGTGGATGGTTGAGCAGCAGCTGAAGCAGTTTTTAATCCAATGTCTGCGTAGTCCGCGGGGTGGTTAATTTTCAAGTGGTTATGGGTATTGGTGGTGTTGGTTTTGTAACAAATACCGTTTTTCGCATATTCTGCACACAGGCTAATCAAGGTCTTTTGGTTTTCTATTGCCATCTGGTTTAAAACTGAGATGTGCCCATATAGGCGATGTAGAAAAAAGAAATTTGCAACAACATCCATCGGTTTTACCTTTCGTCACTAAGTTCTCACATGTAAAGTGACACTGCTGCAGGCCAGAGGTGATCACCGCTATCACCCAACGACCCCCACCCTACAGGTTCTTTAGACTCTAGGAAGCACCTCCTTAACTTGTCGTTTAACACAATTGACCTGATACATTCTCCATGTTCATGAGTCATCTTCGCATCTCATCCATCACGTTATTATACTAGGCTGTAACCGCAGTTTGAGTTGTGCTTTTTGTGTGAAGTTTTAAAACCGAAATATGCCTAAACAGCCAATTTATCTGTTTTACAACAAAATCCATATTTTCACCTCACTGGGGAAAGAAACAGACGATTCACCCTCCCCCTGTAATGAATAGGTGATGTTTGAACAATAGGCCACCTTGCACCCGCACCCCCATTTAACTCCATTGAGCGGCTTCAAAGATTAGCCACTGCGCTGCATGCCTGTATTTGCAAATCTCAATTTTTTCCAAACAGTTGGAAAAGACGTAGACCATTTTATAACACAGACTGTTAGTAAAACAATTATTTTTAATTAGTACTTAAACACTCTGTATGATTAAACTTTTTGAAAAATATTTTAACACGGTTTTGGTGGCTATAGAGTTCTAACGAAGGTGTTCATCTACAACCGTCGGTCTCACAGTTATTTAATAACCGTCACACCCCTAGTGCATTTGTTAAATGCTAGGGGTGCACAAAGCAAAATGCATGTTGAATTTTTGCACACAAATCGATTGTGAGATGCATGACTTCTACAAAAACAATTGAGGAGGAAACACTTACCTAGCTATAGTAGTTAGTTGATGATTGTAGGATCTTAAAGTGAGTGATGATTTCTCAGGTCCATGTTGTAAGGAGCTCCAAATGTCTCAGATTTTCACCTACATTTTATATTTTTACATGCCATGACACATGACTAAAGCCAAAGCATACTATACTGTTCACTACACAAATTTCCAACTACAAACATCGCTGTAGTGCTTACATCATTCCTGCAATTTATAATTTTAACGTAGCAGTTCTCACTACCACCACAGAGCGCAAGCTATAGGAACACATTAAACGATTTACAGGAATCAACGGCAAAATTCTTACGAAAACAAGAGATATACTTTTACTTCACGTGACTTTTTTGCAAACTGAAAAATGCATAAACTCTTTACAGTTGTATTCTGTGTGTCACTGAGGAAGTACATACCATATTTCATTTTCCATATTCTAAAGATTTTTCTGTACAGTCCAATATTTATGCCATATGCACAATTAAACCTAGAATATTTAATGTAGCTAGCGTTACACAGGACTTTGTATATTTATTATACTTTTAAGCAATCCAGATAGCAAATGTAAATTGTGTTGTTAAAAATATTTTAAGTTAGTAAATATGTCACACTATTCTAATAGAGTGTAATTTTTTCAATGTTGTTAATTGATTTTCATCACGTTAAATGCATAGACAGTATATAAAATGGACCAAGCGATGTCATTGACTTCGATGGAGACCAAGTGAAGTCAATTAGAAGCACTTTTCCGGTGGTAGCCAAGCGTACTGTGCAACTGCTACACAGCCTCAAACTGAGCTTGACAACGTAGATGTCATGTGTGCAACCTTTTTGAAAGTTGTAATTCTTCTCGTAGCTGTGCCAAGAGAAATCTGAATCATTCCAAATCTTGCCTCTTGCAGAGACTGAGAGCGTGAATTGAGCAATTGATGAGCGTAAGAGCAAGAGCAAATATTTAGTTTTTATGCTTTTCATGGACTCTATGGGCTTCTCCCTTGACTGTATGCCTCCACGTCCCCTCGATTGCCTGTAAGCTTCTCCTAAACTATTCGGTAATTTCTCTACTGTGCGACAGAAAGTCACGTAGTTACAAGACAATTGTTAGCCTATTTTTACAAAAACAGCTGTTACAGGGCCATAACGTGAGATACAAGGTAATGGAGCCTTTTTTCATTGTTGTGTTTCTTTAGAAATAAACAATGGACTAATAGTCTTTAAACGCTTCTGATGTAAATTTATTCACTGTCAAAGTGACCCTAAAATGAATGGGAGTCTATGGAATGCTAACGCAAGGTAGATAGGCGCTTCAATTTCTGGGTGCTGGCTTACTATACCCCCTTTGATAATCAAGCGCTATTATTCTGAAGGCGAAATTAGGAAAGGCTAGGTATCCACTGAAGAAGCTGGCTCCCTAAAGGAGCTAGCTTCACATACGGCTAGAAAGCCCTTTGCCGCGCAATCGGTTTCAAACGGGAAGTAGAACGAAACGTTTTTGTGTGCACTGTCAAGAGATTTTTAGTCAGTAAAAACTGAACATCTCTGGCACTGTCCATGCAAACGTTAAGATTCATGTTTGAAGCCATTGGCTTCAACATTGTGTCTAACATTGTGTCTAATTTAATTTTTAATTTGCGGGAAGAAGACATATATACTAAACGTTTTTGGTAACATTGAAACAACTCCATGACAATGTCCAGCTTTGTCACAGTAGCAGCTACTGTCTTTTGTATTAGACAAGGCCGCATATCTGGAAGCCTGTTTCAAACAGTTGTTTGGGGCATTATGTAAGTTACCATATTAGTACAAATGGTAGCATTCTGCTTTTATTTGTCTTTCATATACAAGCAGCTAAATGTGGGAGTGTGGGAACTGCACTTTTGGACTTTTACATTTGATGCCATAATCTACCCATTTGTGAGGGGTCATTTCCCACTTGTCAATATGGACTGGAAAACTAGCATTTATACTGTACCTTCACACAGCACCATCCTGTTGTAAAACTAACTGATCATGTACATATACAGGGACATAGTAAATTGCTATAACTTAAATCCAATTTATCTGCTCATTATCATTAAGTAACACTATTGATTGATAATTTATCATACACCACAGAATAACTCTCGGGGTACTATTATTATACTTTATACCGTTATTGTTTATACATTTTTATACTTTTTATTGTTTTATTATTATCACTGCATTGTTAAGCCGTGGCACAAGATGTTCACTGTACATGCAATAAACAAACTTGACTTGCAAGCAAAGCATGATCATTTTTTTATATTATTTTGATTTGTTTATTGGTCACGTGCACATAAATGCAGATGTAGTTGCTTGTACAGTGAAATCTTATGCTATGGCTCCATGCAACAATATGTACAAAAATGTATAATTTTTCTAAAACAAAATAACTATAGATCTAGAATACAATGCCTAAGTGCTTAGGGAGTCAGACTTGTAGTCAGAAGATTGCCGGTTCAACTCTTGACAGTGAAAAATGTTGCTGTGTCCTTGATCAAGTTACTTAACCCTAGGTTTTTCCAGGGGGATGTCACTACTACTTACTGTAAGTCACTCTGGATAAGAACGTCCACTAAATTACTAAAATGTAAAAATATGCAGCAGTAATGTTAAGTATTGGGGCTCTTAATGAAGAGAACATGATTTCATTCAATACAATCCCTAATGTGTCCAACGGAACACACTGCTGTAAATAGAAACTACTGTAGATTCCACATGAACTTAACTTTATTTATCACCGTTTGTCCTTCAGATGATGTCTACAGAAGAAAAAAGTCAGAGAGAGAATACCAGCAGAAGATTGAGAATGGATTCATTGAACATACAGAACCAGTAGCCAAGTGAATGACCATTGGACATCGACTCTGATCGAACACGTAAAGTGTGACCTTAATGCAAACACTGGACTCAAGTCAAACATTTTTGGATGGTTAAAAATACTTTTTCATGTATCAAAATACTTTTTAACAAGCCAAAAATGACAATGTGTTATTTAATAAAATGTTTCTTTACTCACTGGATGCATTGCAATGTAGTTGAAATTGTGTTAATATTTTATGATACATGAATGTAAAAATGTATGGCAAATGGCTTGGCAAAACAACGAAACAAATAGATGAACATTTTCTAACCATTAGTTAATGGTAAAAATAGACAAATGCAATTGAAGCAGTATTCAGATGTGTTATTGGAAATGAAAAACAGAAACATTTGAGTATTAAGTATAGATGTAGGTTGTGTAACACATTTTTTACCTATTGTGAACCTGGCAACATAAGAGTCATTCAGTTTATCTTACAAAACAAACGACATGGCTCATTATTCTCATTATGAACTGGCTCGTATTAAATGTCATTTGTGCACGCTATGATCTTTTGTTGCATTAGGTAGCACTTGCCACAAGGGAACCCCTTACTGGAGTGTTATGATTCAGTGGTACTGGCCAATTGGCAGGGCCCTGAGGCAGACAAAGCTGTTGGGATGATTGGCCAGAATCAAGGGGTTGCCGTCCAGTCTCACCTCCTCCATGTTGGTTCTGATGTACTGAGTGTTGTTACCATGGCAAAAGGTCTCATCCGTAATTGTAGTGATTTTATTGTTCTGAAAGCAGGGTGGATTAGAAAACAGATGTTGGTAAGAACTTTCAGTATATCATTTTGTTTGCATGCGTATTTATTGATATCCTGTAATGCATAGTTAAGTGAAATACATGTCATAATGTTATTGCTGCAGGAAGAAGTTTTGTAAACATACATTTAAGTGCACAATGCGAAGACTCTCTGGAAGATTTGGAATCGCCTCCAGCTCATTATTGCCAAGGTAGAGGTACGCCAACTTAGTAAGTTTCTGAGAAAATAGATTTATTGTATGTTTACATACTGCACGGTATTTCAAGATTAACTTACAGCTGTGGAAAAAATTAAGAGGCCACTGCAATTTCTTTCTAAAATCAACCCCATTGAAAATCTCTGGAATGTGATAATGAGGAAGATGATGGTCACAAAACAACCAAAAAAGCCAAGCTGCTTGAATGTTTGGCGCCAGGAGTGGCATGAAGTCGATTTCCTGGCTTACCTTAAAAGAATTAGATTTTACACCCTTAGTTTTCAGTAGGTTGGAATTGGCATTTAGTGAAAGGAGTTTGACAGGTAACATTGGTAGTTTGACCAGCTTGTTCTCTGACAGATTGAGCTCTTCGAGGAGGGAAAGTTTTGAGAAAGCGCCATCGTCTATCTCTGAGATGAGGTTCCCAGTCAAATCTATTCTTCTCAAGGTTGCTGTAAAAGAAACAGATTTTTTTTCAAAACATCTCACCACTGAATCAGCTACTTAAAGAACAGTGTTTCACTTACAGACCACCGCAAAGTCTTTGTTGGTGATTTTTGTGATTTTGTTGTAGCGTGCATAGAGATAGGCAGTTTCTCTGGGAAGGGATGGAACGGCTGTCATCTCAGGGGAGACCTCCTCACAGTACACAGACCCAGTCAGACACACACACAGCAGGCACGTGGGCAGTTCTGAAACCAATATCAAATGCTTTTAAATGCATTTTCCTTAAGCAAGGACTCTCAAGTTTTCCTATCAATCGGCCAAGTTATCCCTCCGTAAAGTTCTCTTTTAGTAGAAATCAAAGTTATGCTTTTACATTTATCTGTCAACAGGACAAAACAGTGAACATTCTTGCTGTAACGTTTGGATTACTGCATTCATAGATTGAATAAAAAAAGGCTCATAGAACCTAGCATATGGTCTTAATAAATGTGTATGTGAATAGCTTGCATTATCTCAAGTGTTTTGACAGAATAAACTCACCAGGAGATGCAGCTGGTCTTGTTTCTGAGTCTCCAATAGTGTTAACCTCTGGGATAGCCACAATGTCCTTCTGTGAAATAATTAAAAAATATGTGTACCCCACAACAAAGATATTTAAAAATGTTGTATTTTGAGTCAATATTTGGGTAAGTACGTCTTCTAAATGGAACTTCTATAATATGCAAACAACAAGATTCGTAGTGTTTTTAGACATTTTGGTAAGAATGTTTTTACAGGTATCGGATTTTGCACAAAAAGCACCCTTTTGTAAAATGTAACCAAAATCTAATAACCCAGAAATTGGAAACCTGAAAAAGTAATATGTACTATTCAAAGCTTACCTTGGGTTTCACTGCTTCCATGTATCCAGTTCTTGCTGCTAAAGAGGGCATCCATGGAACCAGAATGATGGTGAAAATCAAAGTCCTCATCATTGTTTAAACCACTGGGAATGGAGCTGAGCAGGCAGGAGAGAGGGCTAGTGCTGTGAACGCTGGGATGAGATGTGAGTGAGCAGGAGGAGAATTTTCCATCCAGTTTTACATAGAAACTGCTAGTGGAGTAGAAATATGAACCAAACATTAACCCAATGTTTGCTGTTCTCATCTCTAACAGTTTGACAGCTTTTGGCAGTTTGCATGTCATAGAAAACTATGAATCTGACAATGTGGATACAGCATGTATTTTCAGGCTAAAGCACAGTGGTTCATAAAATTACTAATGATTAATATTACTTTTTTCTCATAACCACTGAAAATATAAAATATCAAGGAGAAGAAAGTTAAATATTTTGATGTTAAGATGAACATAATATAATTGTTCTGCTTTAGTATACGTAAACCTTTTGGCTTATGATGTCTGAAAGTAAAAGGAGCCCCTTGTTCCTTTTGGGTTTACTGACAAAAACATGGTATGTTAAAAAAAACATTTGGAAAGAAAACCATGGAAAAAAGGCTAGCTTTTAGAAATAAGAACTATTTATCTGGAAAATCTTGACTGGTGCGGTCAGAGTGGAGAGAAACGTAACATGAAAGTAAAAAGCAGTGGTATTTGAGTACTGGAATATTGGACAGAACACTTTACCATATAGTGATTCTAAAACTCAATGCCAAAGTAAGCAATGAATGGAATGTTTTTTTTCTCCCTGACACCACCAAACATGTTTTCCTTGGTTTAATTTGCAAATGGTTTCTGTAAAAGTGTTTATTACAAGTCAGCATCTACTGTCTGACTCTCCTTTCCCATAATGTTTTCAAACTCAGCAGGTGTCCACCTCCAGGGTATCTCAAACTTGGTTACTAAGGAAAATAGCTGCTTGAGAGCATGTCTAACTACGGGAGCAGCAATTATGAAGACAAATCAGCAATCTGAGTTACTTATAAAATTCTTAGTCCTGAATACTTTGACTGATTTAGTCCATTGTGTTTCATTTTCCTTGATAAGATATACAAAATTGCTTTCTTGTGCTCAAACTTTTGTTTTTCCATGCCTGATTTTTGTAATATCCGAAGTTTGTGAGATATTTAAAGTCATTTTTAGATATTAAGATGTTTTAATTGCCATTTTTAGTATTCTCTCAGTGTGCTTTATCAAGTCAATCTCAATTTCACATATGTCATTGGCCCATTTTTAATACACAAGATGTGGTCCTAAATTTGAGACAAATTATCATGCATTTTGAGTCAAATAGATCGATATAAATATTCTTCTATGAAATGTTCCATAATGTATTGGTATTCAAAGTCAGGGTTGCCACCCTAAGTGGGGTCGCAGTGAAATCGCAGTAGGGTTGCCACACTTGTTTTGAATATATTTTAAATATTACTTTTATTATAGAACTATCACAATCTTGTGGAGAAAAGTCATTGGATAAACAGGCACAATGTCAAAATGTCTTTTTCTAATTAAAGATGTACTTTTACTTAGTTATATTGGGCTACAATAGATAACCTAGTCTGCTTTTATTGCTTTAACAGTAACAATCGTTGGACATCCAATTACTGCCCGCCATTGACAATTGGTGCTCTATTGCATGCTAACTGGCTGTCTATATAGGATAGATCATTGGATATATTAAAAAATATATACATGTTTTTTGTTCATGTATAATAGATGCTTTTGCGAGGAGGGCTTACTGTTTTAGGAGGCTACTGTGTGGGATGTGGGTAAACTAATCAACAGCTGATTTACAGTAGTTAGCTAACATTTGCAGAAACCGAAAAATATCAGGTGGACTCAGTAAAAATTGGTTCCCTAATTTATTAAGTTGCCTAATCTATAAAAGTTATCATGAAATCAACTATCAAATGTCCAGACAGCTGTGAATTGGGTTGCTGGAGAAGGTATCATTTGGATATCATTTTGATATCATGTTTCCACTGAAGGCTGCTTTATATATAAAAAACTGGGGGCAAGGTATACAGTACTTAGACACTGAAACTGTGCAGACGTATGATGTATGAAAATAATGTAAACGTTTCCTTGATAGAGAATTAACAGTGTAAAAACATACAGTTGCAATCAAAGTTATTCAACCCCATTGCAAATCAGGTTTATTATCAACATTCAGCTGTTTGCAATGAACAAATCAATCAAAAGCAATTGAAATAGCTCAACACAACGAATGCATCAACTGGTTTCCCCAAATCACACTCAACTGAAAATGCAACTTATTATGACTTCTCCAGCCTCAAAAGTACTCAATCCCCTGTATAGAATCTCTCACAACAGCACAAATATGCAAAACAGGGGTTGTCCCAAGCACACCTGATGCAACTAGTCAAGGGCTTAATTAGTTGCACCAGGTGTGCTTGAGCTAGAACACATAAAATAGCTGAACTGGCTAGGGATTTGTTGAGTGTCATGTTTGACTGTGTTTGAGAAACATGGCTAAGTCAAAATAATGGTCCAAAAAGTTAAGAGAAGTGATCATCACCCTTCACAATCAAGGAACAGGATACAAAAAGTTAGCGAAGGCACTGAAAGTTCAGAGACACCATTGAAAGCATAGTTTGTAAGTTCAAAGTTAAGGGAACAGTGGTTACACTACATGGACGGGGCAGAAAAAGGAAGCTATCAATGGCTGCGACCAGATTTCTGAGATGGCAGGTTGTGAAAAAAACTTGAGTGACTGCAAAAGACTTGCAGCAAGACATGGGCTGAATCCCAATATGCATACTACATACTACATACTAAAAGTACGTACTACGCAGGTGGTGGTAAAGTACGTACTATTAAGTATATAGTAAGCGAGTATGCTAGCATGGGGGATATACTAACGCGTCATAACGTTGCATCTAAAATTAGACCACTTCCACAAGTGATGAAGCCCGCGAAGCTTGAACATCAAACATTT
>JACXGM010020172.1:0-17961 GCA_016801145.1 Umbra pygmaea | reverse complement strand
AGTGAGTGACACACTGATGCACACAGGGGTGTAGTGACAGGCATGGGAGACACAGTGAGTGACACACTGATGCATACAGGGGTGTAGTGACAGGCATGGGAGACACAGTGAGTGACACACTGATGCACACAGGGGTGTAGTGACAGGCATGGGAGACAGTGTGAGTGCATTCAGGATGAAGACCATGGAGGCCATACACACGTCTCGTTTTTGCCAGACATAAAGCGCCTTGCGTCCCAGTAAGATTGAAATAACGCATACGTCTCATGCTAGGGATGTTGCTAGGCATTCGGAGTTTGTTGCTATGCTGGTTGCTGATTGTTCTGACATGCACTGAGAAATACAATTTGCGTTACAGGTTATCTATACAACTTTCAATATTTTTATTTACAAGTTTGCACTCACTCTAATTAGCTAGTAACAAATGCTTGCAGTGGAGCTACAATGAGCGTGCTGTTGAGTAAAAGGCAGAATGCAACATTGTTTGCTGTTGAATGCACCACTGATATTTTTGTGAACCTTGTTTTTTCTGCCCATTATTGCTCCTGTTCTCCAAGATCTACAAGATTCTACATTGCCTTGAGAAGCCTACTGTAAAAGGAGCATTCCTGTTTATAAACACTGAAAAGTTAGACTTTTATTTATTGTTATTTATTGTTATCAGGTAAATGGAAATCCGTTTGTAATGTTTAATAATGCACAAGGTGTAATATCATAAGCCTCAAAGTATATTAACTACAGTAAAACATGTATACAGTTGACATAAGTTAAAAGGATAACAAGATAGTCAAACATGTTAAATGTAAATTTACTGTTTTAGTTTGGTTAAAAATTATGATGATGTTTTAACAGAAATTTGCTTTGTTTACATTAATGTGGATGATGGAACATAATTCTGTCTTTAATAATCATCCATATTTCAAACATTAGGTAATCACATCATTGATATAGCAATAACTTAAAGCATATTGAGTCCTATTGTGATCCAGGGGTTTGAAAAGCTCATGGTGGACTGATCATTCATCTAAAAAATAACTCACCAAGAGGTCTAAATACTGTTTCTGGATGGTAGCTTGTGCCTATAGACAGAGAGAAAGACAATGAAAATGGTCATTTTGAGTTTTGCAAAAAATAAAGATAAAGAAAGCAAAACTGTTTGGTCATTACCGGAGAGCCAGTAGTGCTGTGGTCCAGCTGGAGTCCATAGGCCTCGATCTCCTGGTGCAGGATGTTATGAGAGGCTATCTGCTTTTCCACGTCAGACAATTTGGGTCCATATTGCTCTGCATTGATCTGTTTCTGTAACATACAACAAAACCCTATATCTTCATAATTTCACAGTACAGTACAGTGGGCTCCAACATTACTGGCACCCCTGACAATGCAAAAACAATGCTAACAATGCAAAAACAATACTATAAAAAATATAAACAATACAATTATAGAGAAGAATTCTAAATAACAACACGTGACAAATACTGTACTTTATTTATGTGTCAATAGAACCAACCAAAATCATTTATTGAATAAATAAAAAATCTATGTCCTCCATATCAAGGTTTCACCAATCAATGGCACTCTTTTAAAATGATTGTAAATAACATCTACCAACATTAAATCAGGAATGAAATTCCACTTATTTAAGTTCTTCTAAGTCTATATTGAGCCAGGAAGGATGGTGAGAGAAGCAACAAATTCCCCAAGATTCACTGTGAAAGAATTGCAGGCCTTGGTGGCGTCTTGGGCTCACCAGGTTTCAAAAAGCAACATCAGACGCCACAACCACAGCCTCTTTGTAAAGAGTTGCCAGAAAAAAGCCCTTTCTGACCCCAAGACACAGACGGAAGCACTTGGAGTTTGTCAAATGTCATTTAAATTATGACCGGAAGAAGGTGCTCTGGCATCAGGTATGATCAGAGGTTTCAGTGTGCACAGTAAGGCACGTACTAAACACAGAAGCGTTCCATGCCAAAACTTCAAGACGTACACACCTCCTGACCAAAAAGCACAGGAAAGGTTTGTTCCAATATGTTCAAAATCATATAAAGAAGCCACAAAGGTTTTGGGATTCTGTTATGAGAAGCGATGAAACAAAACTGGAACAGTTTGACACGATGTATCAGTGGTATGTCTGGAGGAAGAAGAAAGAAACATATGCTGAAAAGAACACTATTACTACAGTCAAGCATGGTGGTGGCTCGGTGATGCTCTGGGCCTGCTTTGCATCCACTGGCACAGGAAACCTGCAGTGTGTGGAAGGCAAAATGGATTCATTGAAGTATCAGGGAATCCTAGGAGAAAAACGTAATGCTGCCGGTGAGGAAGCTGAAGCTTGAAGTCATTGGACCTTCCAACAGGACAATGATCCCAAGCATACCTCAAAGTCCACCAAGGCTTGGTTGCAAATGAAGTCCTGAAAGTTGTTACAGGGGCCATCACAGTCACCTGATTTGAACCCCATAGACAATCTCTGGTGGGATTTGAAGAAGATGGTTGCAGCATGCAAACCCTAGAATATTACTGAACTGGAGGGCATTGCTCATGAGGAATGGGCTAAGATTCCTCAGGAACGCTGCCAGAGGCTGGTGTCTGGCTATGCATCACATTTGTAGCAGGACATAACAGTAAAAGGGTGCTTCACTAAATACTAAAGATGTTTGCCATATAGGGGTTGAATAATGTTTTAGACTGGTCATTATCAGTTTCATTTGCAGTTGATTTGGGGGAAACCAATTGAAGCATTCAATGTGTTGAGCAATTTCAATTGCTTTTGTTTGATTTGTTCATTGCAAACAGCAGACAGTCTACATTTTGACAATAACCCTGATTTGCAATGGTGTTCTATTTGTGAATGGTGTTCCATTCCTCCAGTAGATTTCCAGAGACTTGTGAAATCCATTCCAAGAACGCATTGAAGCTGTTCTGACGGCTCGTGATGGCCCAAAACCTTATTGAAAAACTTCATGTTGGTTTTTCATTTAATTTCTCACCCATCTATATGTACTGTTAAAAACATCCTGGTTTAGAAAGCAGTTTTACAAGAAGCAGAATGCTTCAGAGGATACATGTCTTGATATTCAACTCTCCTGGACACACCCAATTCAAGAATAATAAAACACAACACAATTGGGGAATAATAAATAAATTAGGAAATATAATAAGATTCACTGGTGCTGGACAAGAAGTTAGGATACAAATGTTTACTACTGGTACTTAATAAGAAAGGTTTGGTTGCACCAGTGGAAAGAGAAGTTCAACCTAAAGTATGATGTAATGGAACTGGCAAGTTCACCTGTTTATCTTTTAGCACTTGAGTCCAGTCAATCCTGGAAGTGAAGTCTACCTCCTGCACATTCTCATACAAGTCCCGATACTTGACACAGTCTGTAGACCAGCGGCTGTTGAGGTTTTTCACACTGAGGACCAAAGAAAGAAAGTGTGAAAAGGGATGTAGAAATATTTATTGCTTAGGCTCTGGACGTTGTCAGAAATGCTGTGACCAAGCTTAAACTCTGGCCACCGTGACGTAGGAAGTAGGGACATAGATGTGTTTGTTCAGGAGCTCACTCGGTTTCTATCTCTCGAGCCTGTGGGTGTGAGAGCTTCTTGGCTTTGTCCACATCGATGAACAGGTCCTTCAGCAGACCTTCAGCCTCAGCCAGGATCTCTGCATTCTCCTCCTGGTACAAGATGGGCCTGTTTCTCATTGTATTCTCTTTGTCCTGTGAAAGGAAAACATTCAATGGACTGAAGAATGCCATGCAAGGGAGTCCCCATCACGACACCTGCAACTGCCACTTGAAAGAAATATAATTGTGGGAATTCAAGTGTTAGGTACAGTGTGTGCCTATGTGAAAAGAGCCCAGTAATAATAAATTAGGACCACTAACCACAGCCATCAGCTCCTCAGAGCGTAGCACATTCTTCTCCACCTGATCTGCATTGCTTTGTATGCGCCCCACCAGCACGACCATGTCATTGGCCTTGCTCCTAGGAAGGGGAAAAATCATAAACTTCTTCTATTTGACACATTTGTTTGAGTGGGCTTGCCTAAGAGAGCTCTTTACACAAATGATTGTAAAAACATCTCCTGGGGTACCCCCAGCCATGTCACAGTTATGTCGTAACCCTGAACTTGCTCGCCTGAATCAAGAAGGTAAGGGTTTGATGATTAGATAAAAGAGTTGAATAAAATGTGCAAGCTCTGGGATACATGTAATACATGGAATGAATGGGGGAGCCCAGGAGAAGTTTGAGAAACACTGCAGTAGACCAACCTAAAGGTTAAGGAACCAGAATGGTTTGTAGAATGGCCACATGAAAATCATCAACAACCAGTCCTCTGGCAGAACAAGAAGGGTTCCTCAGCCATCCACATCCGACTATGAATGTCACTCGTCTAGTAATCAACGCGTCTTGTAGTCAGACAAGTCTGTACTTGTACCTATTGTTTACACATACAGTGGTACTTAAAAGTTTTTGAACCCTTTAGAATTTTCAAAATTGATCTAAAATATCATCAGATTCTAAAAGTAGCTAAGAGTGCCCAATTAAACTAATGAGACAATAATATCATACTTGGTGATTTATTTATTGAGAACAATATTCACTTATTACATATCTGTAAGTGGCAAAAGTATATGACACTCTAGGATAAGCAATTGATTTTAAGGTGAAATTAGAGTCAGGTGTTTTCGATCAATGGGAAGATAGTAAGGTGTGAGTGGGCACCCTGTTTTATTTAAATAACAGGGATCTATCAAAGTTTGATCTTCATAACACGTTTGTGTAAGTGTATCATGGCACGAACAAAGGAGATTTCTGAAGATCTCGGAAAAAGAGTTGTTGATGCTCATCAAGTGGGAAAGGTTAAAAAACATCTCTAGAGTTTGGACTCCACCAATCCACAGTCAAATAGATGGTGTACAAACTGAGGACAACAAAGACCATTGTTAACCTCACCAGGAATGGTCAACCAACAAAGATCATTCCAAAAGAAAAGGTGTGTACATATCTGCGAGGTCACCAAGGAACCCAAGGTAATTTCTAAGCAACTGAAGGCCTAATAGCTAATGTCATTGTTAATGAGTCCAGCATCAGGTGAACACTGAACAACAATGTTGTGCATGGAGGGTTGCTTTGAGAAAGCCACTCCTCTCCAACAAGAACATTGCTGTCTGTCTGCAGTTTTCTCAAAATCATGTTGAAAAGCCAGAATGCCATTGGAAAAATGTTTTGTATGTTTTGCGAAAAGGAAAAAATGTCATTCCAAACAAACAAAAAATAGTTTGAGCCTGTTTTACTGCATGTAGGCCAGAACGGCTTGAAGAAGAGTAAAAGTTTTGGAATGGCCAAGTCAATGTCCTGACCTTAATCTGACTGAAATGTTGAGGAAGGACCTGAAGTGAGCAGTTCATGTGAGGAAACCCACCAACATCCCAGAGTTAAAGCTGTTCTGTACAGAGGAATGGGCTAAAATTCCTTCAAGCTGATGTGCAGGACTGATCAACAGTTAACTGAAATGTTTAGTTGCAGTTATTACTACACAAGAGGGTCACACCAGGTACTGAAAGCAAAATTTCACATACTTTTGCCACTCACAGATATGTAATAATGGCTAATTTTACAATAAATAAATGACCCGGTGCAATATTTTTTTCTCATTTTATTTCAGTAACTACTTTCAGGACTTTTGTTAAAATCTGATGATTGTTTTGAAAGGGTTCACCTACTTTTGAGCACTAATGTAGCTGCTTGCAATCAATGTTATGACAGTTATTTTTTGCGTACACACCTTCACATTTGTTGATTATTGGGGAGTGTTCTCAGGAATGCTGTTAGGTTGAAATGATGACATGGCACATGGAATGTAAGTGATGTTTCCATTCAGCTGTGTGCTGAAGGATGATAAATGCACTTCTACTCCAAAGGAACAATAAAACTATTAGCCATAGTAAATACCATGAGGGAGAGCTTTACAGCTATGTTATAGGATCGTCTACCTCATACAGGCCTTGGTGCATCAAGATAGTAATTTAAACTGCTTATCTTTCTTAGTATGTGGTAAAAACGACAAAGTCCACATCCACTGTATAAGCCATCAAGGGCATTTAATAATTAAAGGTACGTCAACCCAGCCTAAGTAATGTTAATCAACTATATGCATTCACAGGCCACTTTACACCTGCGTAGTATCTGTAGAACCCCTATTTGCATCTGGAACACCTGGAAATGTTGACAGCACGGCATTAATAAGGTGCTGGAAAAATTACTTTGTGATTTAGTTTGATACGGAATCGATCACTTGCCACAGTCCCTGCAGCTTTTTCAGCCACACATTCACGCTGGGAACCTCCCCGTTCCTACTCATCCCAAAGTGCTTTATTGGATTGTGATATGGGGACTGTCCAATCCACAGGAGTAAACTGAAGTCACTGTCATGTGCGAAAATTCTCTGTTAGTCACAAAATCCTCATTGGCAGATTAAAGGGTTTTTTAAAGGACTCCCAAGTAAAAAAAAGTATATTTAAATATACTTGAAATGTATTTTATTTATCCTAAATATACTTCTAATATATTATTTTGGTATGTATATTTTGAAAGTACACTTCCAATATACTTAAATACATTGAATACATACTTATGGTTAACCATAAGTATACTAGAAGTATAATACTGGAGTATAATTTAAATATACTTTTTTTTACTTGGGCTGCCTTGCCTGGTTCACAAATTATTTCTCAGAGAGCTTCCAGTGTGTTAAGTCGAAGTGCCTACTTTCCAGACCTCTGGTGCCTCAGGGTTCAATTCTTGGGCCAACTTTATTTTCTGGGTACAATGTTGTGTACAATGATGTCGCTCTTGCTGCAGGTGACTATGATCTACCTCTATGCATACAACACCATTCTCTATACGTCCGGCCCAACGTTGGACAGTGTGTAAAAAACCTTCACATAACCTTGATAACATACAACATTCCTTCCGTGGCCTCCAATTACTTTCACATTCTAGCAAAACTAAATATATGCTCTTCAACCGATCACACTCTGCACCTACCTGCCCAACAAGCATCACCACACTCGACGAGTCTATATCGGAATACGTAGACAACTACAAATACCTAGAGGTCTGGTTAGACTCTTCACTCTCCTTCCAGACCCACATCAACCAGCACTACTTCAAAATTATATCCAGGATTGGCTTCCTATTCCATAATAAAGCCTCCTTGACTCTTCCTGCCAAACTTGCCCTTGTCAAAATGACCATCCTCCCAATACTAGTCTTTGGTGATGTAATTTACAGATCCGCATCAAACTCTCTCCTTAGAAAATTAGATGTTGTGTACCACAGCACCATCTGTTTTGTCACCAAGCTCCATATAACATCCAACACTGCAACCTCTACAGTCTAATCGGATGGCCTTCACTACACACCCGGCGACAAACACACTGGTTTCATCTTATTTACAAGTGTCTACTAGGCAAAACCCCACTTTACCTAAAACAATTAATCTCCAGAGCAACAACTTCTCTTAATCTGCGTTCATGCAGGGATTGCTCTCTGATTGACACAAAAGCCTGCACCTCCTTCGGCCGCCTCTCCTTCCAGTTCTCCGCTGCTAACTATAAAAATCCTTGAAGCTTGAATTCATCGTCCCTTTAACTACATTTAAAGTACTACTATCAAATCTACTATTAGATCAATGTACATGTTGACTCCACCCGCTCTTTTCGTCCATTAATGCATTTTGCACACTCTCACCCGCACAGCTGTCTTTGTATGTTTTGCACACTCCCTTTTCCACAGCCTTGGTCATTACGCTAATTATATTTTTGCACTGCCACTTTGTATTTTTAATTATTGAGTATAGCTATTTGAATATTTGTATGTATGATTGTATTTATGTATGTATGTGTTTTCTATGTTCCCTTTATGTAATATATGGAAGTCAGAATGTCTGTATGTATTTATGATGGTGTGTATCTTCACTTTTCTATCTGGACCTTGAGTCTGCAAGTAAAATTAAATAAAGAAAGATATTACCATAAATCTACCTCTCTCTCTCTCAGACCCTATCACATTGATTGTATAATATATTGCCACACCACTATACTTACCAAATATCTACCTCCATATATATGCTGACATTAGTTGTACTAACTGTACAAATTCTTAATTGTTTAATTGTTTAATCTGAGTATGTGTACACTGTATTCTTGTTTTTATTATTTTATTCTGTACTTATTTGTCGTGTAATTTATGTGTAACTCTTGACTTCTGCACCTCAGCGCTTTTATCTTGGCCAGGTCGCTGTTTCAATTTCTGTTAAGAAAACTTTTGTCACACAGTTGACCCACCATTCCTTCCCGTGAAGATAAGGCAGGATTCATGTAATTTACAGTGTTGGGTAAAGTAGCTTGTACAGTTACATTCCAGTTACTTGCTGAGTTCACAAGTTTTGGGAAGTCCCTAATTAAGACAACATGATCAGGTAAATGGAGTTCAAATCTTACTGGTGACCATGATTGATATTTTCTTTACTCATTCTATTTGTTTTATACGTTACTTTTAAGATATGAACTCCATTTACCTGATCATTTCGTCTTAATTAGGGACTTCCCAAAACTTGTGAACTCAACATGTAACTGGAATGTAACTGAAAAGTAGCTTTACCCAACACTGGTAATTTATCCATGGATTAATGTGGACAACTTAGGGTGAAGTGACTTGCTCAAGGACACAACAGCACTGACGTACCCCCTGGTAACAAGGGTTCCATCCCTGTCTCGGCTGACTATCTGTGCCCTTCCTCTCTGTCTCCCCCTACCTGTATCCCTGGCTTCTGCTTTCTACTGTCCTGGAAGAGGATTTATGCCTCAGGTGAAGATCCGTAACCAGTTTAGCCACTATATGTAATTATATCCTTGAGAATGACTGTGGGAAATATATAGCCACAGAAACAATATTAAACAAATGGGTTGCACAATGCAAAGTCAAAGAAAGAAATTTAACAAGTTGGATAATACAAAGTGACTGTAACAAATCCAATGCCACCCCCAGATGACATGGGGATGGATGCCAACAGGCCCGAAACACCTCACTTTTCACCCTCTTCTAATCAGGGACTGATTCAGACCAGGCACAGCAGCTTAGTATAAAGAAATGCCTGGAAGGAACAAAAATGTAAATGTTTTGTCTCTCTGGGATGAAGGTTCAAGAGCCTTGCTCTATTTCCAATCATTTACAAATGTCAGCCTATTCAGTCCAAGACGCTCCAGTGTAAATGTGGAAAGTATCCACGCAAGTTACATGAAGTATCTGACATGGTGTTTTGTTGACCACTAAATGTAAAAGGGGTGATGTCGAGTGGGTCCCTGAAAATGATGCACTCTGTCAGGTATGTGCTGATTCATGTCCCATCATCAACACCACTCACATTCCAACTTGGAATATCATTGCTAACCTCAGTATGATAGTGAATTTACTTATAGGTTATGCACACATAAATAACATATTAGACATCCAGCAAAAAATTGTGGTTTAAAAAATGAACAATTAAATAGCTAAAGTCCCAGAATACATCTCTATGTAGTTCAGGTACACTTAAACATTGTAGAGATTGCAAAGACACCATCTCTACGCATCTCTATGAAACAAAAGTCCTTCATCTTCCAGACACATTCCAAATCTGCAATCTTTATCACAGCCCTCACTGAACGTCTGTTAGACAGCACTTTAACATGGCATGTGCATTGGGCTTGCAATGTAGTATTAGAGCTTATTAGTATCTCTGCTTCATTAGTCAGAGCAGCCTTCAACTGAACACCATGTAGAGGATCAATATAGCACACCCTATTGCTGAAGGCACAGATTAATGGTGGAGTGGTTACATGTCATGTCAATGGAGCACATACTGTACACTGCTCTATCAGCAATAAACGTTATCATTTCCTCACTCTTGCTGTCCATTAAAGCAACAAATTGGCAAAAAAAGTTTTATCTTTTCTCAATGAAACAGATTGCGACAATGTGTGATTTGTTTTTTTTTATCAATGGAGATAACATGGAAACGTCTGTCTTCCCTATTTGCACGCAATGTTTAAAAGTTTGTCAAAAATATATCTTTGTCGTTGAAAAGACATTGAAAGGAAGTTGAAAAGACGTCTTACAAATCTCATTGTCAATCTGCAGCATATTCGATAGGCTACATTTCATCTGTTTAGTTGATATGTGTTTACAATACAAAGTGCTCAAAGACAAAATTGAATATGCAATCTAAACCAACATTTGCACTTAATTGGAAGACTGTGTATCTTCTTAAAAATACTATAAATCTAATCCAAACTGGACAAAAAAAAGACAACCTGAAGACAACATATTCCCACGTTCAATAGACAAGACAGCTCTCTAATAACGGCAACCAGGCTGGGATGAAAAAAGAAAAACAAGAGACACAGAAAAGATAAGTAAAGCCGACACAAATAACATTTGAGACCACAATAAAAGACTCACTGGCTGACTTTGACCAGGTCATACTCCTTCTTCTTACTAAACATCCTGGGTGGCTGTGCGTCCTGTCTCTTACTCCTGGATTCCCTCGTCTGTCCTGTGGTGTCTCCCCTTTAGTTGTGCAGCTCCGCCTGTCTCAGCTCCGCCTCCATGAACAGGTGTGCCTTCATGAAGCCACTAGACTGGAGTAAAGACTGGGTAGACCTGTTCCTCTTTCCTGTTCTTCATTCCGCTCTCTTTTTTTCTCTCTCTGTCTCTGTCTCTCTCACATACAAACATACAGAGAAAACATTCTTACCACCATGTATTTCAATGATTTAATAGATATACAGTACATTCTCCTACCTGGATGACAAATAGTTTTTATTGACTTGAAGAGGAAATCGTTTTACAAGTCATGGAGTGCAACGTTATCATTCATGTGTTCCTCACTGATCATGCTCTAATATAAGCACTTCGCAGAGGCATTTATTGACTTCAGTCAAAGAAAATACATTTCCACTATAAAAATTTGAGATTGTATTATCTAGGTTTTCAATGCCAAAATACAGTATACTCTAGTACTATGCAGAAGAATATCCAAACTGTCTCCTACCCTACAAGCACCATGAACGTTATAACTACATCCAACTGTATCAAAGGTTGGGCACATCACATTCCAAGGTGCCGTCCACCCAACGAGCAAATAGCAAAAGAAGAGTAGGAAGACTAGTAGGGCGTGATCTGTAGCTAGTAAACATATTAGAAGATATTAAAATCTTAAGGAAACCCAACACTTCTCTTTAGTACTCTTAGGACGCATTTCAATGTAATGTTAGCTTTGACACTAGCCCACTATAAAAATGATTTTAAAAAACATGCAAACTGACAAGAATGTGTCATTGTTGCTTAGATTGCCTTCATCGCAGATGTTGAGCATATTTTGAGTATGTTAGTCATTTAAAACTGTGTGCTGACAAGTGGTCATGCTGGTTTGCATTGCATTGTTCTTTTAGCTTAGCAAATAGGGTACAGCATTGGGGACAGTACAGTGTACAGTATACAGTAGCAGTCTACATTTCTCCAGGCGTCTGAACACAAGGCCTGTAGAATGACACTTAGGTAGAAGCTGTCAAGGCCTCAGAGGTGTGTTGTCACTACACTGTAAAAAATGATTACATGACACAACTTGACTTAGTCAAGTCGTGTCATGTAATAATTTTTTTACAGTGTAGTCAGGGGAAAGCTGGAGCCTCTGTTTATGGTAAAGTATAAAAATATAAATGTACCTTTTAGCAGACACTTTAGTCAACAGCAAATAGCTCAGTGCCGGATCAGGCACTCAATCCAGTGACCTTTTGGTTACAGGCCCTAAACTCTGACCATTAGAAATGTTCAAGCGTATGTACATTGAGCAAACTTAGAATAAATAGCTATGTGTTATGAATAAGCAAGGAAGGTGATGGTGAGAGTTATTTTAACACTACACACTCAAAAGGTTTTTTCATGGTTCAGTTGAAGCCGTGGTTTAGCGTGCTGTTGAGTGTCATGCATGTTTGAAGTAGGTGTGTCTCCCACACCCAAAACAGGAACAGCTGACAAATGCCCACATATTAACAGAGACGTTATTATGAAGAAGACAGAGGGAAGGAGGGACTAAACACCCTGATGAGTTTGAAGTCACGAGTAAAACAGGTCAAGTCTCAGTGGAGCAAAAATGTGATGTTTTTCAGCCTGAGTATTCCAATGCCCTATGAAGGCTACTAAAAAAAGTATATTTTTGGGGTGATGAATTGAAGTCTTATGACTGTTATTGAAAAGAACAGTGGGTATATTGGTCACTGATTTGAATTTTGAGTTGTTTGTTTATTATTCTCACTTTAACAGATGAAAATCAATAAGTGAGATAGGAAACTTTAGTTCTCCATTTAGTTGCATAATTATTTTGCACACTAATAGTTGTCCGACAATTGTGCACACATAGATGTTCTCCAAAGAAAGCCAAGACCTAAATTTTACTTTTTTAACTTCAGGTTTGAGGTGTATTTACATTTTGGATTGATGGAGAGCACTGTAGTTGTTCAATAATAAAATGTATCCTCAAGAATACAATTTGCCTAATAACTGTGCACACAGTATATGTCCTGTCGGCCCGAATTTTCCACATTTTATTATTTTTAGATGTTTGTTTTTACTGAACACAGGAATAATAAAGGGACAATATAACCAATTTCCCAAAAAATATTTTGTCCATAATCTGCATTTTTTGCTAGTTAGATATTGTAAAATGTTGATTTTGCTATTCTACTATTAGAAGTATTTTGTATTTTTTAAGTTGATGTTTTCAACCCCTGGTTAGTTCGTTTCTAACGCTTACTAGTCCTAATCATCGTTTTAGTATTTTTTGTCATTTCAAAAAGTTACATAGTGTATTTTGTAATTATGACTAGGTATGATCAGAAACTGTGGTCTATTTGGCTTTATTTTCATCCATCAGAACATTGTTGGCATCCATCAGAACATTGTTGGTGTATCAGAACATTGCATCCATCAGAAAGTTGCATCCATTGTTTGCAAACTTTGCATCCAACATTATGTTGGTTGCATCCATCAGAACATTGTTTGCATCCATCAAAACGTTGTTGGCATCCATCAGAACATTGTTTTCATCCATCATAACTTTGTTTGAATCCATCAAAACATTGTTTGCATCAATCAGCACGTTGTTTGCATCCATCAGCACGTTGTTGGCATCCATTAGAAGATTGTTGGCATCCATCAGATAATTATTTATTTATTTATTTTGTGACCACCCCATTTTTCTCCCCTGCCAATTGTTTTTTTCCAATTTCCACTGACCCTGCACTCAAAAAAATGATATGTTGAACTAATGTATCTGTGTTATGTCAACAGGTTGCACATAACTGGGTTATGTTGCATTTAAGTAACATTATCATTTCGGTAACACCGTAATAAATAATATTACTTAAATGTAACATAACCAAGTTATGTGCAACCTGTTGACATAACACAGTTACGTTAGTCCAAGTGTGCCTTGTTGGCAGCTATGCCAATTTGCGCTGCCTCGTTCTGGGGCTCCAAGCTATGTTGAGGAAGCCAAAGTCAGGCTCGAACCACTGACTACCATGACATAGACTGTCCTGCAGTGCAGCGATATACCTACAATGCCACACAAACCCTGCCATCAGAACATTGTTGGCATCCATCAGAACATTGTTGGCATCCATCAGAACATTGATGGCATCCATCAGAACATTGATGGCATCCATCAACTAGATACACATTTTTTCTGACCAGCAGTTCTAACTAGCTTGAGGAGGTGATGTGTTGCTGTATCCCTTCATGCCTTGTCAGACAAAACTGTACCAGCATTATGTCAAAAAATGTAAGTACACAATGAAGCGATGTGAAGTCATAGTCAAGTGCTGTTTAGTAATCAAATGTAATTGATTCAACAAACAATGTTATATCACAAATGAGTTATTAGGAGTGCTACTTGGGTGTTGAGCAATGGGTTCCTTTGGTGCTCTTCAGTTTGGAGATCCAAAATGTTTCTTAAATAAACAAGAAGTCTGAGGCACTCAAAAGGAATATAAGTTTAAAAAAGCCATTATTTAAACTTGGCTATCCATTAAAAAAACATATGCCAACATGTTTCGGCCTCTTTGGCCTTCCTCAGGGCAAATTCAAAATGGCAGTCGATTCTTTTCACACTGCTCATCTAACATGGAAACCTTTAGTCAGATCATGTACGGGATGATTACACTCACCAATTATGCTTCAGCACCTGAACTGACAGGAGACCAATATGCAGTCAGGCTTGAATCACTTACTGTAGTGACACTTACCCTACGCCATGCAGACCACCCCAAATATTGTCATTTGATGTTAATTTACTTGCAAAGACACAAATGGCATTCCATACTCAACAACAAAATGGAATGGACATTTACAAAATATTGATTTGATTAGGCCGCTGTCAGGGAATATCTTTCTTGTCTTAAATGGTGATTGGCCAGGGCAATCAAGTAAGGAATAAGATGTTATACTTTGAGGGGATATTCTTATATTGGACAAGTCAAAAACAAAATTGGGATATGTCAACCACATATTTACTTCTAAAAGTAAGATTTGTGCTGGGATGACACATACAAAATTATGTCTGAGGGTAGTGAAACTGAAATGTCTTACATTAATCACCACTTTGATTGTTCAATTACTTATTTGCCTACTCCATAATCCTAGATAGGAATTACTCACTCTAAATGAAGCAGCTTTGCTGGTGATGAAAAAATCTGATCTTTCAAAGTTCAGGTTTTCCTAATGTGGTCATAAGGTGTGAACTATTGAGATCACTTATTACATTGTAAATGACCATCCTTGTTTAGTGGCTGGTATTTAGGCCACACCCAAACTCTCACCTCTCCACTCTTCAGGGAAGAACACAGACCTTGTTCAATCCAACATTGTTCAAGGCTGGCTGACATTCATCTGAGAAACCCTCTGAACAAATGATTTACACCACATCGAGTTGTCAGTAGCATTCTACGAAGAGTCATACTAATTTTAGAGCTGGGAAGTAATTTAAGAGTTTCATTCCCAATGGGGTAGCATATAGAGCTCTGGAAGAAATGAAGAGATCACTGCTAATTTCCTTCTAAATATACCCTGTTGAAAACCTCTGGAACGTGATTGAGGGGAAGATGGATGGCCACAAGCCGTCAAACGAAGCCAAGCTGTTGAAGTTTGCACCAGGAGTGGCATAATGTCACCCAACATCAATGTGAACGACCGGTGAAGAGCATGACAAGACACATGAACAAGGGCGTAGGAAGAAGTTTGATATTGGGGGACACACCATATATTTTTCACAAATTGTTCTTATTGGTGGGGACCACAATGCCTGTCTGTAATATTGGGGGGACATGTCCCCCCCATTCCTATGCCCTTGCTCATGAAAGAAAATTGTTATTCCACCAAATATTGATTTCTCAACTCTTCCTAAAATAACACATTAGTATTACGTTGTTTAATGTATTATAAATAGGAACTTTATGTCTTTGCATTATTCAAGGTCTGTCAAAACTACATCTTTTGTTATTTTGACCATTTTCTGCAAATAAATGCTCTGAATGACAATATTTTTCTCTGGACTTTGGGAAAACAACCAAAGACACTGATGATTTTGCAGTGGTTTCCTAAGTTTTTCCAGAGATGTACAGCAACAGATACTGTAATGACATCATCTTATGGTGATGTTGTGGATCGTATGATTGAGCATGCTGCTTGCAATGGATTGGATTACGGGTTTGATTCTCAATGGTGTGCTCCAGAGCAATGTATTAAGAGCATCTGACATAACTGAACGTTTGCTATATTAAATCAGTGGGTTCGCATGGCAACCTGAATTGCCTTTTCATCATTGCTAAATAATGTTTGAAAATGTTTTGTCAGTGATCCGTCAGTGGTAAATTATGAAATTGCTTTGGAAAAAGGGACTGATAAATGGCATAAACTGTTAATTATTATAGCTGAAATCACTCTTTTGTTGTTGCTTGAGACGGGACCTCTAAACCTGCCACTGAATGATGTAAAAAGACCACAAACCTACAACCTGCTGTTGTAGATGCCTAAAATATTTAAATAAATGCTGGCATTATTCAAATGCCAAGCATTCTTTAAGGCCATTCAGACTTATCCTAGTTGTAAAAATATTTGTACAGTGATCTTTGTTGGCCCCACCTAACCAGGGCTCGATATACACGGCATCCCATCGTCCCAGGGACAAAACATATGTCTAAGTTGTGCCATTCCGGCTAGTCAAATGTCAATGTGTGCAGTGAGGGTTTTATTGAATGGAATTTCCAGGGAACTTCAGCAACAGTTTATTCTTTACTTACAGCTGCTATAGTTCAGCCAGCATGATTTAATAATAATAGTGGACTAACTATCCACAAAAAACGATCTAATTTAGACTAAAGTAAAAAAAGATTGTATTCTGAATGTAGGCAATGGGTGTTCAAGCTGTGTGTGGGTGCTTTACAGTATAATATTGTTTATGTCACTTGATACTTTTGAATTTCTGTTAAGTACTTACCATTTGTTACAAATAGTATTTTTCTCTTATGAAATTTCTGCAGTGTCCTAATAATGAAATCTTCTAACTTATTAGTAATTATTCATGTTTTGCCTATCATTTCTGATCAATTTAATGCCACCTTTCTGAATGAAGGTATCAATTTTTATCAAAACACTGACCCCAAATGTTTGAATGCTAGTGTATGTATGTCTACTTCAAATCTGCAAAGTAGTTCAAATGCTGTCAGTTCCAATATAAGTTTATGGATTGCAGACTTTATCTGCCTCAGAACTACACAAATCTATTTCAAATTATTGCAAATGATCTAGACTAATGTTGGTGTATTAAAACATTTAAAAAATAGTATTTATATTTTGGGACAGTTCAAGTTCAGATTGAACTTAGACTTCAGGACCTGCAACCAACAACAATGTACTCTGTGGAGTTTGACTGGAAGATGATCACTGACCCTTTACAACCAGGGCATGTATGTGAAGACCTTTATTAGTTATCCTCTTGATCTTTCATTCAAAATATTAACAAAATATACACACACACATTTTACAAATCTAGGTAAAATTCTGGGCCGACATGACAAATGAATGGAACGTTGAATAGTTCAGCTCAGATTAGTGTCTCTCAGCCAGAACACAGTGTTACAGATAGCAGTGTAGTACATATCAAAGACCTTATAACAATGTCACATTCAGTCAGTTTTGCCATGAAAACAATCAAATTTATTTTAAAGAATTTTTTACTACTTAATGCACAGTGACCAGAAAGAAACTCACTAGTAGGTGGAACCTAGGAATTAAACAAGAGGGGCCAGTCCTCTTCTGGCTGACATTTGGATTCTTAGAGGATGTACATTTTAGGAATACTGTTATTTGTTGATTGTAAAGATGACAACTGTGTATTTTCTATCTTTCTAGTAATTGGGTCCTAGATTTGTCTGCACCAATTTATATTACAATTATGATCACTGCAATACTGTCCTTGCTAACGTCTCAAATATGAAACACAGCTGGTCTATATCATCTGCTCCCGCTGTAAATTATATATTGGAATTATGAAAAACATTGAAGCTGAATGTGAAGAAATGCTTATTAATGTTTTATAGTAGTACACTTAACACTCTCCGGGAACCATCCTCTCCAGGAACCATCACCTTAATGTGGTGGAGAGGTTTGTGTGTCCCTGTGAACCTGAGGGCTGTGTTGTCTGGAGTTTTGTGCTCCTGGTAGGGTCTCCCATGGCAAAGTGGTCTTAGGTGAGGGGCCAGACTAAGAATGGTTCACGAAAACCCCAATGAACAAGCGAGGAAGAGAGAGAGAGACCCTGCCCGGAGGAAGCCCGGGGCCCCCATCTGGAGC
>JACXGM010020171.1:5987-18062 GCA_016801145.1 Umbra pygmaea | reverse complement strand
TGAGTGTTCATATATAACCACTCACTTCTCCACCTGCTAGCTGATGTGTGGTGAGTGTTCATATATAACCACTCACTTCTCCACCTGCTAGCTGATGTGTGGTGAGTGTTCATATATAACCACTCACTTCTCCACCTGATAGCTAAATGTGTGGTGAGTGTTCATATATAACCACTCACTTCTCCACCTGATAGCTGATGTGTGGTGAGTGTTCAAAAATAAAGATATGAAACTGTAATTTTTTGTGAAGAATCAACAACAAGTGGGACACAATCATGAAGTGGAACGAAATTTATTGGACATTTCAAACTTTTTTAACAAATAGAAAAATGAAAAATTGGGCGTGCAAAATTATTCATCCCACTTAAGTTAATACTTTGTAGTGCCCCATTTTGCTGCGATTACAACTGTAAGTTGCTTGGGGTATGTCTCTATCAGTTTTGCACATTGAGAGACTGAAATGTTTGCCCATCCCTTCCTGCTGAAGAAAAGCAGGCCCAAACCATGATGCTGCCACCACCATGTTTGACAGTGGGGATGGTGTGTTCAGGGTGACGAGCTGTGTTGCTTTTACGCCAAACATAGCATTTTGCATTGTTGCCAAAAAGATTGATTTTGGTTTCATCTGACCAGAGCACCTTCTTCCACATGTTTGGTGTGTCTCCCAGGTGGCTTGAGGCAAACTTTAAACAACACTTTTTATGAATATCTTTTAGAAATGGCTTTCTTCTTGCCACTCTTCCATAAAGGCCAGATTTGTGCAGTATACGACTGATTGTTGTCCTATGGACAGACTTGCCCACCTCAGCTGTAGATCTCTGCAGTTCATCCAGAGTGATCATGGGCCTCTTGGCTGCATCTCTGATCAGTCTTCTCCTTGTATGAGCTGAAAGTTTAGAGGGACAGCCGGGTCTTGGTAGATTTGCAGTGGTCTGATACTCCTTCCATTTCAATATTATCGCTTGCACAGTGCTCCTTGGGATGTATAAAGCTTGGGAAATCTTTCTGTATCCAAATCCGGCTTTAAACTTCTCCACAACAGTATCTCGGACCTGCCTGGTGTGTTTCTTGTTCTTCATGATGCTCTCTGTGCTTTCAACGGACCTCTGAGACTATCACAGAGCAGGTACATTTAGTTCAACATTGGATCATTCAGAGATCCTCACCTAACTTCTGGAGAGAGTTTGCTGCACTGAAAGTAAAGGGGCTGAATAATTTTGCTCGCCCAATTTGTCAGTTTTTTATTTGTTAAAAAAGTTTGAAATATCCAATAAATTTCATTCCACTTCATGATTGTGTCCCAGGTGTTGTTGCTTCTTCACAAAAAATTACAGTTTTGTATCTTTATGTTTGAAGCCTGAAATGTGGCAAAAGGTCGAAATGTTCAAGGCACTGCCGAATACTTTCGCAAGGCACTGTATATACCTACTCACCTCTCTACCTAAGAGCTGATGTGTGGTGAGTGTTCATACCAACTACTCACCTCTCCACCTTGAAAAATGCTTTAAGTTGAATTAACTATCAGAATGGAGTGCTGTGTATTTGTGTTAAGTAGGACAACCAGAAGAAGGAACAAAAACCAGCATGGATTCAACCTTAAACTTTATTGTTACATACAACAGGGTTGGTTCTACTGTTACCTGAGCAGGAAAAACTTACCCATACTGAAAATAAATAACTTGTTAGATATCATTTGACACAGTCCTCGTCATATTCAATAAAGCATATATTTGTATAATTCTAAGAAAGGCAAGGCAAGGTTTTTAGGTTCACAGACACGATCACTATCACTTTCAGCCATGTTTTGACGGTCACCATTTTGTGAGAATAACTTTGATTACTTTTCACACCATTGATTTCTTTATGTGCTGGAAGTCACTTTTCTGCAGCCTCAGTTCTCACCGAGGGAGGTGAGTTCCTTCTTTGTTGATTATTGCAACCCAAATAGCACTCTATTTGCCATATTGCCCTGTTGGACCTGGTCAAAGTAGTTCATGGAATACAGAATAGGGTGCCATTTGGGAAGCACCCTGGTTTTTCCTCTAGGTGCCAGTATGATCTTCATTCCTTTCTAGTTTTCCTCCATAAGAACAAAGCAGCATATTCACTATATATTCTATGCAAATATATAATCTCAATATACTGTATCTATACCTAGCTATAAATAATGGAATAATCTATAGACTTCTATATTTACTGTGTGTGTATATATATGTACAGAGAGAGAACATTTTGTAGGGTTTTAAAACATTCAAGGTACTTTCACTTACCCTGTATTTTTTTTTCTTCATACAAAAACTTACAGTCTCACAAATGTTTGACCTACATCTATTCCCTCTACAGTTCATTGTCCACCAAACAACAGAACACGGAACAACCCCATCTTAATAAGTGAACAGATGAGAAAACATGAGTTTTCTGCTCGATTTTTGCAATAGCAATAAAACATACATAAATGTATACCTTTAACATTTTTGAAGATATTCTGACAGTTGTTTTATTCTCTTGGTCACCGACCTGAAGTACACCAACTGAATGTTACCTGGCAACATTACTTTAATGCTTCTATTACTTCATACTGTAATAGTAACAAATAGAACATATTTCTTCAGTCAATAAACCTTTGCAGTACACAAATAAATATCAATATATAAAATTCTATTAAAATGTATTTGTAAGTCTATATAGATTATGAGCCAGATCTGTAACTTGAGCCATATTTGTAGGTGTCAACCTCTAGTCTGCCTCAGTTGTTTTTCAGGTGCTGGTGTACAGTACTGAGAAGACAGGTTTCCTCTCTAGGTCAACATGACCAGAGAGACGCCGTGCTGTAATACTTGGTTGAATTGGGAAAAAGTAAATCTGAAGTCAAACTAACCTAGACTTTAGTCATTCATGTCCATTTGTGTTTCTTCAACCAAGCAACTTCAAGGCCAATAGACAGACTTACATATTGTAGGTCCTTATTCCCACCAGTATTTTGCCCTCTCAAGTCATTCTGTGGTGACAATAATAAAAAAAGGAATAATACAAATCTAAATATGCACCACCCCATCCTTTCCATTTTCATAAAAGAAATAACAAAACAAAAATACAAATTTAAACTAGGAAAAATAAACAAAAACAGTGCAGTCCATAAAATACTGAAGTAATAATGACTAAGCTATAAAATGGAATCGCAAATAAACTGTGCTTTATTGTCTGACCTAATGCCATTTTCACATGACTAAGCTGAGCCAAGCAGAGCTGCTCTGTATTTTACAGACATGGTTAGTGGTTAGGCATTTACCAGTTACTGAAGTTGACGAATCTCTGCTGAAAAATACCATTTGAAAAGACAAGGTCAGAATGTCTGCTAGGATGGGGTGGCCACCGTTGTACAAAAAGTGACAAACTTGGGGTATTTAATAACAGCCACAGTGCAAAAGGACAGACAGTTCGAGGTCATTTGATTAAAGTCAGGCTGCCCTGATTATCACATCTCACAGCACCACAACTTGTTGCTACAATAGGGCAACTTTCTAATGCACCGTTAAGGCCCTTCACTTCATCTGAAGCTAAAAGTTGTTAACAAAGTCAATCTTCTGAGGTGTGCAGCGTGACTGCAATAGAGATTAGTGTGTTAACGTGGGCTGTAAGAGGGAGGTGTGTCCATCTCCCTCTCCCCTGAGTAGGAGCTGAGGGCGTCCCAGAGTACCTGAGTCTCTTCACAGTGGTGGTGGCCCCTCCAGTGCTCCACCACCTCCTCCTTACTGTCCATGACCCGGCTGCACAGCACACAGTTAAACACCGAGCCCTGCCCCAGGACCCCCCTCTGTCCCCTGGCTGAGCGGCCTATTGGCTCCCCCTCTCCGTTCGCATCATCCTCGGTCCCCCCCTGGTGGTGGGAGCGGATATGTCGCTTCAGTTTTGAGAAGGAGAAGAACTCTTCGTCGCAGCTGCCGCAGCGCACCAGGTTCCTCTTCTCGTTGAGCTGGCGCCAGTAGTGCGCAGCGTGTTTCACCAGCTCGTCCTCGGCCTCCCGTCCCCCACCAATTGCCCCTCCTGCCCCGTCACACAGGCGAACCTGTACCTCTTCCCCGTGCACGTACAACAAATGCAGCTTCATGTCGGCGAAGGTGGGGGTGATCGCCTGACAGCGGCCACATTTAATCTGAAGCTCCACAGGGTCCTCGCGCTCCTCCTGGGCGTCCCTCGAGTCTGGAGACGTCGCCCTGGAGTCACAGTAAAAAGCAGACGGACAGAATATATGGCAGAATGGTGATGTCAGATATGTGGATGGGCCAGAGTAATTTATTTTGACGTGCTGAGAAGCAAACAATATTAATGCCAAACTGACAGTGACCAAAAGTTGCTATGAGGTAGGTAATTACAGAACTAAATATTTGTGTTGCTGAACGTCAAGTTACTCACCCCTCGACAGGGACGTCGTCTTCATGCTGGCTGACGGATGGCTCCACGGTTAGGATGACCTTGTGCACCTCTCTCAGGTGGCTGAAGTAGACGCCGACGTATCCAAACGCCTTCTCGCAGAACTCGCAGCGCAGCGCCCGGCGGGGTCTCCCCTCAGAGTGGTGCAGCTTCATGTGGGTGCTGAGCGAGCCTGAGTGGGCGTAGGCCTTACGACAAACGGGACAGACATATGGCCTGCTGTTGGTGTGGCTGTTCATGTGGCTCTGGAGGTGGTGTTTGAACTGGAAGCAGCGGCTGCAGGTGGGGCAGCGGTGCAAAGGCCGGCTGTTGCCCAGGTAGACCCTCTGAGAAGACAGCCCTCTCAGATGGAGTGGGGCAGGAGCTGGCGAAGGACAGGGCTGGGGAGGACCAGGCTGCAGGACTTTAGCCGAGAGCGGTTGTCCCACAAGGAGCTCTGGTTCTAGGCTGTCGGACGAGGTGAGGGAGGGCAGGCTGACCAGCTGTGGAACGGTCTCCATCAGCATCATGTGGTGAGGCTTGGGTCTGATGCTGCGGTATTTTTTGGAGATGTCCACCTCCCCCTGCTGCTGCCCGGAACCTGGCAGGGAGACAACTGCTGGAGGAGAGGGCTTCTCTGGAAGCCTCCGTCGAAAGAACGACAAGGACCTCTTCTTCCTTGCCTCAAAGGCTAGAATGTCCTCCATTGTCTTCCTCTTTCGCCCTCGCTTCTTGCCTGGAGGTTTCTGAATCGGGAGCGGTCCCAGTAGTGACAAGGTGCCGGTGGTCTTGGCCTGGGGCTGGCTTTGCAGCAGGGAGTTTGGCACGTGGTTCTGGCTGAGGGCCTCGGCAGTCTCCGGGGTTTTGGACTGGGGATCAGAGGGATTTGTGGTGAGGCCAGGCAGGCCGGGCTGGTTGGGGAAAGCCTTCTTGGGGGATAGGGTGTTGAGGTGAAGTTTGGCAGCAGGTATGAGGGTGCTTTTCATCTTGGAGTAGGGTAAGATGGGCAGCTTGCCTTTGGGTGGGGAAGGGATGATCTGGACAGCTTTGCTGAAGATGGCCGGAGAGAGGACAGTGATGCTGCTACTTGCTGGATGTGGATGGGGCTGCGCTGTAGGCCCGGGCTGTGGTTGGCTCAGCCTGCTGCCAACATTACTGCTGCTCTCTTCTTGCTGAGGTTTGGCTGGTGAGGTTTTAGCAGCACCAGATGGATAGTGGAGGTTCTGCAAGATGCTGGTAATTGGGCTTGGGCCTTGAGCCGGAGTGGACCGGAGATCAGTACTAGTGTCCACGGCCACTTGGTCCAGCGAAGAGCCAGAGTACAGCACAGCATTGTCCGGGAGTAGGGCTGTAAGGGTGGAAATCTCAGAGGAGGGGGAGGAGTCGATCAGGATGACCGGTTCTGATTGCTCCTCTTTAAGTTCCGGCATTGAAAACCTCTTCACAGCCGCTATTGTCCGCTGTGTTCGTGTTGTCCCTACAACTTTTGTTGGTGTTCTCACCCCCCTGGCAGGGCCTATGGTGGGCATGGCAGATTTGACCTTCTCTGGGGTGCTCTTGGTCCTCATTGGCTGATACCTGGAAATGGGCAGCTTTAGGTTCTGCTGGATTGGCTGTTGCTGCTGCTGTTGTTGCTGCTGTGGAGACTGAGAGGGTACAGAGGGCGGCAGGGCCACCAAAGAGAAAGTACCCTCCTGACCCGCCACCTGCATCAGGGCATAGTTCTGGGCCGGTACCAGGATGGACTTGGGGCTGACAGGCGTGGAATTTGTCTCTGTGTGGGCAAACAAAGGCTGGCAGGCCAGGCCGGGAGCAGAGCAAGGAGCCACCGCTGCTGGGGCCTTGGGAGCTATGCTCCTAAACTGGAGGCTCTTCATTACCTTGCTTGGTATGGAGCTCTAGACCGTCTCAGTCTGTCAATAGAACAACAACAATGATATTAGAAAAGGTATTCACAACAACTACATGTTAGAGCCCAACACAACATTTTAGCATGTTTGACTAAATTCCATCCTCTGGTATGGCGTTCTACATGTGTCTGTCATTATACCAACACTACTGTAGAAATACACCCGCAGGACCCATCCTTACATCCTGGCATCTCTTTGGTCACAGACACCGATCATTACCTTCTTAGCAGGAGGGTTGACCCTAGTGTTTTTAATGGTGTCGCTACACAGCGGTTCATAGTCTGAGATGAGAGACAGAGCGCATCCCAAATGGAACACTCCTGAACTACTTTTGACCAGGGCTTTCAGAGCTCATGCCCTATGTAGGGAACACGGTGCAGGTTTGGACCCATTCTGAGGTGAAAGACAGAGACTGTCACTAACACTAGCATGTCTGAGACACAACAATTATTACTAGGCTGTGTTTTCACTGACATGGACATGCACGCACGCGCTACCCCCAGGCAGAGTGCCCACCTTTGATTCGGGCCCAGCGTGCAGCCTGGTTACCACAGTGGCCCAGCAGGGAGCTTTCTGTACCCCCCTTCCACCAAATGTACCCCCTGTACCTCATGGAAGGTTTAGTCAGTGGAGCGTGAAAGTTGCCCAAGGGCCAGAAAGACAGGAGCTTTACCACCACACCAAGAGGGTTGCCTCTGTTACTTGTCTTCTCTTGATCAGCAGTACTACAGCCTGGTCAGTAAGAGAAAAGACTGGCCGTGAGGTGAAAACAATGCCACAAATTGAGAAATTGTATTTTACAAAGCAACGCCCTGATTGCGTCATTCTGCATTTGGAAAATTCAAATTAAAGAAAAAGTTACTTAAACTGAGTCGATTAAAAAAAAGTTATACTGTCACTACGTGACCATTCTACTATCAGTACGTAGACCTATGCTGACGCTTAGGAAAATAAACACATTCAAACAGACGTGATTGTACATGATGATTTTGGGAAATGTTAAATTTAACTTTTTTTATGCGATGTCATTGCCAACAGCTCTGAGTGCAGAGTGTGCATAAACACCCGATTTAGATTACCACAGGGGTCTAGATGTGACAAAGAGCAAACGTTTCACAGTATCATTTCTGTCATCCATTCTATTATTTTTTTCCTTAGTTTTTTCAGGGTAAACCACTGAGACCAGGTCTGATTTACAAACAAGCACACCTTTCAACCGTTGGAAGTATTTCTGCTACAAGCGTCAACTCCAGTTTACAGTTAAACCCCAGGAAAAAAGGAGGACAGAAGCAGAGGGTACACGGCTACAAATGGGAGCACGCGTCGCCCCCTACTCACCCCATTCACGCTGTCAGGTTGGCACGAAGGAACAATGTCTGTTGACACCAAGGTTAAAATAAGTGCACCATACAGTTAGCAGGATGCCATTTGGGTCTCAGAAGACTTCTATAGAGACTAGTGCTGCTCTACTGAAAACCATCAGATGGCTTCTGACAGGAAGTACTATGGTGGGTCAGGAAAGGCCTGCAGTGGTGTTGATGAAGAGTACATCCTGCTGTGCGTGTGTGTGTTTAAAATAAATTGCAGATCAGGTTTTATTATTAATATCAAAATACCTAGACTGCCTCCATCTCTCCTCATCACTTTCCATTACTAAACACCTCCACTTCTCTACTGTTCAGCATGTAACTCACCCTCCCCCCATTAGTCATGCATCACTCCCTCCCTCCCTCTTCTGTTCATCCTGGATATCTTTCTCAATTCTTCTCCTCCACTGCCTTTCTCCAGGCAGTTCCCTGTCCTTTGTCTCTCCTCTCTGCGTGCATCCCTACTGTATCTGCATAATGAAAATGCCAACCTCCCTCCCCTATTTAAACACATGGCAACCTGCTTTGGGGGGAGGGGCCACACTGTCAAGGCCCCGGTGTCAATCACATTGTAGCGATACAACAGATGAGTGACCCAGGGAGGATGGGCAAGCTAGAAAGAAGCCACGACAAGCTGCCTTTTAACCAGTGTGTTCAGGGGTATTAGTATCTGGTGAGGTGTTGGTATAGCCAGGCTCCATGAACACCTGCACCGATCATATAAGTACAGCAGAAAGCAGCAGTGGAGTGGGCTCGATGGGCCCACAGGCAAGCTGGTGGAGTTAACTAAAGCAAAAGAGCAAAGTGGGAGGGGAAAGAGGAGGGGTTTACCAACATGGTTAACACCCCCACAGCTTTCTGACTGTACCTCCCTACCTGGAATAATTTCAGACAGCAACATCTTTGCTGCTGTTATGGTTATCGCCATACAATTTGCATTTTGATTGGCTGAGCACACAAACAATGGCCAGATCAATGTAACTACATGTCAGGTAAACGTGGTTTGACATCAGTTTAGACAGTGTGGCTCTTAACATAAAACAAGTGTCTGAAGTCTATGTATGCATGATTGCCGTGTGTCGGGAGTGTTAACATTAATTAGCTTTCTTCCTCTACACCATACCCGTTGTCTCGTTCAGTTAGGGACCGCTCTACCCAAGCCTCAAGGGAAACAGGAAAAATACAAACACATGCCTACGCTCCAAAGTACACTCGTGTTCTTCCGGCAAGCTTACTAGTCACTTCTCATTCTTAGGTATGGACACGCTCTGAAATGACAGTTGACTTCTGTACTCGCTAAACGCTCAAGATAGAACACATGCCTGTTGAAACACAATCTTAATCTGGTACAGGCTTCAAAACGTCTGCTACTAATCTACCAGGGTTGAGGGGTCAGAAATGGGCTGAAGATAGACAGGATTTATCTGATAGTAGAACTAATAGAGAAAGTGAGGTCAGAAGGAAAAAACAGAGAACAAGAAGAAGAAGAAAGCATGACAGACAGACAGCGAGAGAGATAGGGAGGTACGCAGTCCAAGCCAGGCTAACCCACGCTAGGGTTAGCCAGATTAGCAGGTAAGGCCAAGAGGTGAGAGGTGAATCTTGGTGTTTACATTAACAGTCAGGTCGTCAGGGTTACGGCAAGGCCGGGGCAGCGCTGTGGTGGGACCTGTGGGACAGTTCACTTGATGTATCCATCCGCGTGGAATGGAATGTGCTGAGAAGGCCGGATGGATCAGATGGATGGCGGACAGATACAGCCCAGCGGTCAATGGGTCATGTGAGGATGGTTGTGCAGAAGACAGACCAGGCCATGGCCCGAATAGCACTCTATTCCAAATATAGTGCACTACTAATAACCTAAGCCCAGTCAAGTAGTGCATGCTAAAAATATATATGCTAGTTTAATGTCCATTTGTAAAGCAGCCAGCTGCAATGAGAATGAGTTTGCTAAAAATCTGGGTATATATGCATACAAACATACATTCTGAATTAGAAATGTATACTGAATATATTTTACTCTTTTTGGATATACGGTTGTGTTCGAAATAATAGCAGTGTGTTAAAAAAGTGAGTAAAGTTCACAATCCTTATAATAACTTTTATTTCCATACAAGCAAATGCATTGGGAACACTGCACATTCTATTCCAAATCAAAACATGAAGAAAAATCCATCAAACTTTACAGAAAGTGAATACATGTCAGGCTGTTAAAAAAATAGCAGTGTCTGCATTTGTCTTTACAAACTCAAAACATTTACTGCATACACTGAAAAATGCTTGAAGATTTAGCCGTCATGTGAATCACTGAACTAATATCTAGTTGTATAACCACAGTCTCTGAGACCTGCTTCACATCTTCCAGTGCATTTAGAAACAGTTTTGGTTGTACTGAGGAAACAATCTCATTCTTTTTAAATAGGATGGGATATTTGGCCTTTCGGATGTCAAAACATGAACAGTAGGTGAGTGCTTCACCATCCTGTCTCATTCATTCTTGTACGATATGTATGTATTTGTGTGTGCGTGAGTGTGCATGAAGAAAAATCATGCACATATGTGAATATTTTCTTTTTAAACAATAAGAAATATATCTTCCAAAAAAGACACTATAAAAGAAAACAGAATAACATAAAGTCTACATGGTGGTTTTAGGAATAAGCCGCCATACTTTGGTTTACAAACCCTTTATGGGGCACATGATGGGTTGACACTGAGCCAGTAACCAGTCAAGCTGACATAGAACCAATTTGCAGCAATGACCTGGAAGCAGTTAGGGCTAACTGTCCTGCGCTCGAACAGTACCACAAAGTTTTCACCTTAGTTACAGGACTGTTTGGGCCTTACGGTCACCAGTCAAATGCCCTAACCACCAAGGTGAAAGCTTTGTTGTTCCGTGAACAGGACAGTAAACCCTAATTGCTCCCAGGTCACACTGCCACCTGATGAGGGTACACATCAGAACTTAGGAGTGTCATTCGTTGTAAACAGTTGTATCAAGCACAATGTTGCAGTCAAAATTGGTTAATGCATTCTCTTCAAGGCTCTGGCCCTGAATTGTAGGTTTTAACCCTTACTTGGTGCTTTAGCGTTCAGTCAAAGTGTGAAGCTCCAGTCGGAGATGCTACTGCTGTGTCTGGCCCCAGACTGGTCATGGCTCACTAGAGGCAGATGTCCTGCAGGAAGAAAAAATAACATTGCTGAGATTGAAAGGCAAGAATATTTGAAAGTTCCAACACAACAGGACTGCTGATAACCAGGGCTGGTACGTCCTATCCATCATCTCAGAGTAGTAGTTCTGCTGACACAGGACCAGCTTTTTCTTTCAAATCTCCGTGAATTAGATGACCCAGATGGGGTGGGCCTGATCGTAGCTCTGCAGTCTTATTCTTAGATGCTAGACACACATGTCCCCTGACAGGGCTGTGCTTCAGATGTCTTAGAAAACTACAGAGGCTCCCTCAGGAAAACCCCATGCTTCACACAGTGCTAGAACTAACAGAATCTTCAAACAGGACTGTCTGACAGACGGTCGGACGGAAGAAAACGAGATTAAGAGAGCAGCAGCCATACAAAGCGCCAGGACTGGTGAGAAACATGTTATCTTTCCTGTAGGTGAGTGCGCTCATCTGCAAACTGCATCCTCAGTGGAACCCTACTCCCTGTGTAGTGCACTATTTTACCATCGGGGCCCAAAGGGGTCTAGTCAAAAGGTAGTTCACAATATAACAGAATAGTGGGCCTCTTGGGATCAGCCTGGGAGGCGGAGCTGTGGAGGTAGAAGTCTGGACTGGAGCGCCAGGAGGAGGGTGTAAAGAGGGGGAGCACAGCAGCAGTCGGCCCGGCCAACCTCCCCCAGGTCTGAGCCCAGATGAAAGCTTTGGATCCCTGCTAGATAAGGGCAGGATGCGGGGGGCCGGGGCCAGCCTCTGTAGCCTGCCGTGTCCAGCGGGCATGTTCCCAGTCACGTCTCCATAATCACAGTACCCTCTTCTACAACACCACCCACAGTGCAGGCTCTGCAGATCTGAACAGTCTGTGTGGTTCCAGACTCTAGTATAGTAGGATCGATCTGGAATTGCATTTGTGTAAACTAGTTATCAGCTGCTGTCTACCGTGGAGTATCATTATGTCTGAGAAATGACAGCACTGCTCAAAGTTTTCATATTCCAGCTCCGCTCAAACAAATGCATAACTAGATAATAAGCGCACATGCCATGGAATTATCGAAACGCAGAACCGCATGTTACGCATCCGCCAAGACGCGACGGCTGGCACCGTCCTGCTTAACGCGTGATGACGAGTGCATTAAAGATGGATGTGTTCTCAATTGCTTCTTCCTGAATGTGCAGGCAATACTAAGCAGGCGTGACCCCCCCCCCCCCCCC